>WWNC01000064.1:4517500-4730000 GCA_011125475.1 Melanerpes aurifrons
TCTGGCCCAGGCTGCCCAGGGAGGCTGTGGCTGCCTCCTGCCTGGGGGTGCTGCAGGCCAGGCTGGATGAGGCCCTGAGCAGCTGAGTGTAGCTGGGAGGTGTCCCTGGGCACGGCAGGGGGGTTGGTTCTGGATGATCTTTCAGGCCCCTTCCAACCCAACCCAACCCAACCCATCCTGTGAATCTAAACTGGTTGAGCTGTTCTGCAGCCCTTCAGTCTTCCATCAGAAGCTCTTTCCTCATCCACCACCTCCTCTGTGCCCCTCTCCAGCAAGCAGGATGAGGTTTGCTCTGAATTCCAACCCATTTGGTGATTCATGTGAGGTGGATTGGTGGGATTCTTTTTTTTTTTCCTTTCAGAAAGTGATTATTTAAGGCACAGTTTCTGTTTATGGTCCCAGGGTACCTTCTAATCACCTTTGTTTACCTCATCTTCCTTCCCTAATTAACTGACAGCCTATTAGCACACATCTTAGAGTTACTTTTTCCCTTCTTTGTTTTTTTTTACATTTAATCCCAGGAGCATTCATTATCCATAATTGATATCACAAGCAGCCATTCCTTATCAGTCAGCTGAATAAAACATTTACCTGTTTATAGCTGCTGGAGGTGAACACTTTAACACAAAAAAAAAAACCCCACTCACCTGAGACTCCCAATCAAATCATCAGATCTTTAATTTTCTCTTACATAATGATCCTGCATTACTCACTGTGGGGTTTGTGGTATGTGGGGGGGGCGGGGGTGTGGTGTTTTTTTTCTCCCTCTCCTCCTCCCTTCCACTTGAGGCTAAACAATCATTTAGTGGAGCAGAGTGTGTTGGCAGCATTAATTAACCAATGATACATGCTCAGCTGAACAATAAGCTGCGAAGAATCGAAATGCAAGAGGAGATAATGCACAGAGCCTCGGTGTTAATTGGGTGCTGGAGAGCTGCACACTAAAGCCTGCCCTCCGCGCTGCACTGCCAAGGCTGGGCTCTGCCTGACAAGGAAGGGCTGGACACACAGAAGGGAGTTATCACAGAATCACCAAGGTTGGAAGAGACCTCAAAGATCATCGAGCCCAAGCTGTCACCACAGACCTCATGACTAGACCATGGCACCAAGTGCCACGTCCAAGGTGGCATCACCATCACTGGCGGTGTTCAGGAGGAGACTTGATGGGGTGCTTGGTGCCATGGGTTAGTTGATTAGATGGTGCTGGATGATAGGTTGGGCACAATGATCTTGAAGGTCTCTTCCAACCTGGTTAATTCTATTCTATTCTATTCTATTCTATTCTATTCTATTCTATTCTATTCTATTCTATTCTGTTCTGTTCCGTTCTATTCCATTCCATTCCATTCCATTCCATTCCATTCCATTCCATTCCATTCCATTCCATTCCATTCCATTCCATTCCATTCCATTCCATTCCATTCCATTTGGTTGGAAAAGACCTTTGAGATCATCAAGTCCAACCTATCACCCAACACCATCAGATCAGTGTTGGGCCCTGTCCTCTTCAACATCTTCATTGATGATCTGGATGAGGGGGTCGAGTCAGACATCAGCAAGTTTGCAGATGACACCAAGCTGGGAGCAGATGTTGGTCAGTTAGAGAACAGAAAGGCTCTGCAGAGGGACCTCGACCGACTGGGCAGATGGGCAGAGTCCAATGGGATGGCATTCAACAAGTCCAAGTGCCAGGGGCTGCACTTTGGCTACGGCAATCCCATGCAGAGCTGCAGGCTGCGGTCAGAGTGGCTGAGAGCTCCCAAACAGAGAGGGACCTGGGGGTGCTGATTGACAGCTGCCAGCAGTGTGCCCAGGTGGCCAGGAGGGCCAAGGGCATCCTGGCCTGCATGAGGAATAGTGTGGCCAGCAGGAGCAGGGAGGTCATTCTGCCCCTGTACTCTGCTTTGGTTAGGCCACACCTTGAGTCCTGTGTCCAGTTCTGGGCTCCTCAGTTGAAGAAGGACATTGAGACACTTGAGCGTGTTCAGAGAAGGGCAACAAGGCTGGGGAGAGGCCTTGAACACAGCCCTGTGAGGAGAGGCTGAGGGAGCTGGGGTTGTTTAGCCTGGAGAAGAGGAGGCTCAGGGGTGACCTCATTGCCCTCTGCAACTACCTGAAAGGTGGTTGTAGCCAGGAAGGGGTTGGCCTCTTCTCCCAGGCCGCCAGCACCAGAACGAGGGGACGCAGTCTCAGGCTGCGCCAGGGGAAGTTCAGACTCGAGGTGAGGAGGAAGTTCTTCACCGAGCGAGTCATTCGTCATTGGAACGGGTTGCCCAGGGAGGTGGTTGAGTCGTCGACCCTGGAGGCGTTCAAGGGGAGATTGGACGTGGCACTTGGTGCCATGGTCTAGGCATGGGGTCTGTGTTGATAGGTTGGACTCGATGATCCCCGAGGTCCTTTCCAACCTAAGTGATACTGTGATACTGTGATACTGTGTGATACTGTGATCTCATCAACTAAACCATGGCACCAAGCACCCCATCCAGCCTCTTCTTCAACTCCTCCAGTGATGCTGACTCCACCACCTCCCTGGGCAGCACATCCCAATGGCTAACAACTCTCTCAGTGAAGAACTTTCTCCTCACCTCCAGCCTAAACTTCCCCTGGCACAGCTTGAGACTGTGTCCTCTTGTTCTGCTGCTGCTTGCCTGGCAGAAGAGACCAACCCCCACCTGGCTACTACCTCCCTGCAGGGAGTTGTAGAAAGCAAGAAGGTCTCCCCTGAGCCTCCTCTTCTCCAGGCTAAGCAACCCCAGCTCCCTCAGCCTCTCCTCACAGGGCTGTGCTCAAGGCCTCTCCCCAGCCTTGTTGCCCTTCTCTGAACACGCTCAAGTGTCTCAATGTCCTTCTTCAACTGAGGGGCCCAGAACTGGACACAGGACTCAAGTATGGACTCTCTTGAAGCTTCCTGGTGTTAAAGAGTGGAAATCAGAGAATCACAGAATGTCAGGGGGTGGAAGGGACCTTGAAAGATCATCCAGTCCAAGCCAAGTCCCCTGCCAGGGCAGGGTCAGCCAGGGCAGGTCACACAGGAACACATCCAGGTGGGTTTGGGAGCTGTCCAGAGCAGGAGACTCCACAACCTCTCTGGGCAGCCTGTTCCAGGGCTCTGCACCCTCACAGGGACAAAGTTTTCCCTCCTGTCCCCATGGCACGTCCTCTGCTCCAGCTTGCCCGCAGCACCCCTCATCCTGTCCTTGTCCATCCCTGAGCAGAGCCTGGCTCTGTCCTCCCTGCACATCTTTACAAACATGAATGAGGTCTTGGTTTCTCCTGCTGGCCTCTCTCTTTTTTGCCTCTCATTCCTTCCATTCTGAGTGTCCAGGGCATTTTTTTTTCAGCCCCCCTGTGACTTTCTGAACTATTTCCACATTGTTCACCCTCCATTGTTAGTCTCATTAAATATCCTCTTTGCCCATTTGGTATTCAGTTTCCATTCCCCTCCCACTCCTGTGGCACTGTGACTTCTCACCCTGAGTCTCCAGCATGTTTCCCACTTCATCTCCTGCTTCTTTCTCCCATTCTCTTTTGTTTCTGGTCTTTCCTGTTATCAGTGTCCATCTACTCCCCTCTCCCTCACTGTAGCTCTCTATTTACTTAGCTTTGACTTCATTTCCTATTCATTATTCCCCTGCTTTTTGTGCAGCCATTGTACCTTGGAGCTCTGGCCACAGAGCAGGCTCCATTGTAGCCAGCACTATGGAAACACAAAGCAAATCAGGAGTCTCTGACCCAAGCAGCCACATACAAGGGAAGAAACTAGAAGAGATGATTGCAGGATCAAAAGGAAACTTTCTCCTTTCACCCCTTCCACACAGATTGTCCAATTTCCTTTAGAAGGGGGAGAATGAGGACAGTGTTGCTAAACAAAAGCAGGCAGGGTTGGAAGCACATGAGCATTTGGGGGGGGGAGGGGGCGAAATAAGAGAACAACACAGGAGGGAAGCTGAAAAGCCAGAAATTTCCATGGTGGGAGACCTCTAAGGGCAAGAAGCAGGCAGGAGGCCACTGAAAAGAGCATCCAATATGCATGGAACACAGCTGAAATGGTCACTTCCTAGGGTCAGGATTCATCTGCCCAAGTTAGGGGGTCTAAAAATCTCAGCTGGGTTCTGGATTCCTTCTCCAGTCAGCCAACAAAGAGAGCTCTGTGGGCTGCAATTCATCACTGAAGTGAATGCCTAAAATAATCCAGCTGGACTGCACCTTGAAGTGGTGTCCACCTTTCCCTTTAGACTCTGAATCAGCCTGAATAACCTCAAAGTTTGACTCTGTGGAGACTTAAAGCCAGGCAAGAGAGACTCTGCAGGCAGGCCCAGCCTTCATCATAAACTGGTCCCAGTCCTGGAGCAGGTCCAGAGAAGGGCAACCAAGCTGGGGAAGGGTCTGGAGAAGAGGGCTGGGGAGGAGCAGCCGAGGGAGCTGGGGGTGTTGAGTGTGGAGCAGAGGAGGCTGAGGGAGACCTCATTGCTCTCTACACCTACCTGAAAGGAGGCTGGAGCCAGAAGGGGGGTTGTCTCCCTAGTAACAAGTGGTAGGATGAGTGGAAATGGCCTCAAGTTGCACCAGGGGAGGGTTAGGTTGGAGATCAGGCAAACTTTCTTGACTGCAGGAGTGGTCAGGGATTGGCACAGGCTGCCCAGGGAGATGGCTGAATCCCCATCCCTGGAGGTGTTTCCAAGAGGCAGAGCTGTGGTGCTGAGGGCCATGGCTTAGGCCCAGCCTTGGCAGAGTTAAAGAACGTTTGGAGTGGATGATCTGAAAGAGTTTTTCCTGACCAAACCACTCTGTGATTGTATCTGTGGTTCCCTCTTTACTTTCGCAGCTCCAAAGTCCCTCTCGCAAAAGCAGAGAGATGCTTCCTAGTGCACTGCACCGAGCCAGCCTGGACTCCCGCTCCGAGTTTGTCCCTTCGGGGTTAGCCCCCTCCTGGCACCGCTCTGCCCCCTTCTCGGCAGGGCCCTGCGCTGGGTCGGGCTGGGCTGCACCCCAGGCTGCTCTGCGCCTCGGGCTGGGCTGAGCTCCGGGCTGCGCTGAGCCCTGGGCTGAGCTCCGGGCTGCGCTGAGCCCTGGGCTGCGCTCTGGGCTGCGCTGAGTCCTGGGCTGCGCTCCGGGCTGCGCTGAGCCCTGGGCTGCGCTCTGGGCTGCGCTGAGCCCTGGGCTGCGCTCTGGGCTGCGCTGAGCCCTGGGCTGAGCTCCGAGATGCGCTGAGCCCTGGGCTGCGCTCCGGGCTGCGCTGAGCCCTGGGCTGAGCTCTGGGCTGCGCTGAGCCCTGGGCTGCGCTCCGGGCTGCGCTGAGCCCTGGGCTGAGCTCCGAGATGCGCTGAGCCCTGGGCTGAGCTCCGGGCTGCGCTGAGCCCTGGGCTGCGCTCTGGGCTGCGCTGAGCCCTGGGCTGCGCTCTGGGCTGCGCTGAGCCCTGGGCTGAGCTCCGACATACGCTGAGCCCTGGGCTGAGCTCCGGGCTCCGCTGAGCCCTGGGCTGCGCTCTGGGCTGCGCTGAGCCCCGGGCTGCACTGCGCTCCGCTCCCGGCTGGGCTGCGCTCCGGGCTACGCTGAGCCCCGGGCTGCGCTGCCCCCCGGGCTGGCAGCCGGACCCGGCAGCTGGTGCTGCAGGCAGCCTGCCCGGCCGCTCCCCCGCGCTGGCTGCTCGCCGCCGCTGCCACCTGCCAAACCTGGCCGGCAAAGGAGGCTGACTGCTGCCCAGCCGCTCCTGGGGACTCGGCCCTCCCAGAATGACACCGCGGCGGGGGTCGGAAGGGACCTCTGGACCCCTCCCGCCTCACTCTGAGGCAGGACCTCGGTCGCTCCTTTGCTCGTCCTCCTTTCCTCCGGCAGAGACGTTCCCATCATGTGTTAGAAGAATCTCGGCTGCTGAAAGGGTTTTTAAGGACTGTCACAGGCTGCCCAGGGAGGAGGCTGAATCCCCATCCCTGGAGGTGTTTCCAGGAGGCAGAGATGTGGTGCTGAGGGCCATGGCTTAGCCCCAGCCTTGGCAGAGCTGGAGAAGGGTTGGAGTGGAAAGATACACAAAAAAGACACAAAGATGATGGGAGCATTGGAGCACCTCTGCTAGGAGGCCAGGCTGAGGGGGCTGGGGGTGTTCAGCCTGCAGAAGAGAAGGCTCCAGGGACACCTAATAGCAGCCTGCAACATGAAGGAGGCTATAAGAAGGCTGCAGAGGGACTGTTCCCAAAGGGCTGCAGAGACAGGCCCAGGGGCAAGGGCTTGAAATGAGAGCAGAGCAGATTGAGATTGGATGTGAGGAACAAGTTCTGCACCAGGAGGCTGCTGGAACACTGCAGCAGGCTGCCCAGGGAGGTAGCTGAGCCTCCATCCCTGGAGATGTTCAAGGTGAGGCTGGAGAAGGCTCTGAGCAACCTGATCCAGTGGAGGATGTCCCTGCTGCCTGCAGAGGGCTGGACTGGAGGAGCTTTGGAGGCTCCTCCCAACCCAAACCCATTCTAGGATTCTATGATCTTTTTGTAAACTGAAAGATGATTTTATGACTTCATGTTTCTATGAACAAAGAGCATTTAAAGGCCCTCCCCCCCCTGCCCCCTCTCTGGTATTGTTGGGGTGCTGCTTTCCCATTTCATCAGAACCTAGGGGGGGTCTCAGTGCCTGTTTCTTCAGGACCTTGGGGACTGATTCTTCAGACCAGGGAGGTGGTTGGGGCCCTGTCCCTGGAGGTGTTTAAGGCCAGGCTGGATGAGGCTGTATTCAGTATTCAGTATTCCTAAGGTTGGAAGAGACCTCAAAGATCATCGAGTCCAACCTGTCACCACAGACTACATGACTAGAGTAGGGAAGACACTACTGCCCACTGCAGGCTTGAACTCACGACCTTCCCATTAAGGGTCTGATGCACTACCAAGCTGAGCCATTTGCAGTGTCCAGGCTGATCTAGTGTGGGGTGTCCCTGCCCATGGCAGGGGGGTCGGAGCTGGATGATCCTTGTGGTCCCTTCCAACCCTGACTGATTCTATGATACTATGATACCTGAGGACTGTTTCCCCCACTCCTTGCTGCTGAGTTTCACCTCCTCCCAGCAGCCAGCACCAAAGTGTTCTTCCCCCCACCCCCACCCCTCATCTTTTCTCTAGGCTCTATTCCCATAGGTTAAAAGTTTTGGGGTTGCTTTTGCAGCCTCTGAATGTACTTTTTTGTTGTTGTTGTTGTTATTGTTGTTTTGGGGGTTTTTTTTATCAATACTGTTCACAATTTAATTACAATAATTAACAGAGTTTTCCAATATTTTTTTTGTGTGTGTGTGCCTTTGATTACATGCTTTAAAAAAACGTTGCAGCTGTGTTTACCTATAAGCCCCTTTTGTCTCAGGCTCCCATCAGAAATGAGAATATCATTTTATATATATATATAGCTTCCCCACTGCCTTTGTGAACTGGTGTTTGATAATACCCCAGTTTAGCTGCTGCATGCACAGCCACACAAAGCAGTGTCCTCAGCTCTCTCACTTGGAGTGGTTTCTGGAACAGAAAGCAGGAAAAGGCAAAAATTCCCCAGTGCAAATTGTGGGACTCTTGAAGAAGCAGGAAAATATCTGCTGGAACGACACAAAACACCACAAATGTAGCCCAGAGAATGATGCAGGGGGGGAAAAAAAACAACCCAGCAATGGTGGACAGGAACACCTCTGCCCATTGCTTTTGGACACAGGAGAGCCCACCTGGAATGCTGCATCCAGCTCAGCTTGGACACAGCACTGTGCCTTGTCTGAACAGAGGAGGCTCTGCCTGCAGTACTGAGTCCAGGTCCCCAACACCAGAAGGATATGGAACTGGGGAAGGGGTCCAGAGGAGTCCACAAAGATGATCAGAGGGCTGAAGAACCTCCACTCTGGACACAGGCTGAGAGTGCTGGGGCTGTTCAGCACCAGGAAGACCCTTGAGCAGCCTTCCAATACCTGAAGGGTCTCCATCTGGGGAGGGACTTGTGACAAGGGCTGGGAGTGGCAGGGTGAGGGACAGTGGCTTTGAGCTGGGAGAGAGGAGACTGAGACTGGAGATGAGGAAGAAATTGTTGACAGTGAGGCTGGGGAGAGCCTGGCACAGGCTGCCCAGGGAGGCTGTGGCTGCCTCCTGCCTGGAGGTGTTCCAGGCCAGGCTGGATGAGGCTTTGAGCAGCCTGGGCTGGTGGGAGGGGTCCCTGCCCATGGCAGGGGGTTGGAACTGGATCACAGAACTGTCAGGGTTGGAAGGGACCCCAAGGCTCAGCCAGCTCCAGCCCCCTGCCATGGGCAGGGACACCTCACACCACAGCAGGTTGCTCACAGCCACCTCCAGCCTGGCTGCAAACACCTCCAGGCAGGAGGCTTCCACCACCTCCCTGGGCAACCTGTGCCAGGCTCTCACCACCCTCCTGGGCAACAACTTCTTCCTCACAGCCAATCTCAATCTCCCCATTGATGACCTTCAAGGCCCCTTCCAACCCAACCTATTCTATGGGTCTATGATTCTGTGATATCAGAAAAGGGTTTTGGATACAAATACATTTCTTTCTTTGTTCCTCTCCTTGTTTTTAGCAACCCAAGCAAGGACTAAATGCTCTTGCAGCATCTTCTGTCCAGAGTTCCTGGTTTATCTTCCATGCATCTGACCTACTTCTGGGAAAAGGGCAAGGTGAAACATAATTAAGCTTTGTACAGCTGATGTGGACCAGAGATCTCTCACTCATTATGGGAGCATCAGCTACCATATGTGGTCTGCAGAGCAGCCAAACATTTGTGGGCCAGCAGCTGCTAACATGAATTTCTGATGGATTAGGCTTAGGAGTCTCTGCATGGATTGCACTGGGAATTGGAAAAGTCCACAGAGTTTCCAGGCTGCTTATTGGGATTCCCTTCCTGCATGAACAGAATCCAAGAGGGCCTAGCTGAAGGCAATTGTTTCATCTAGATTGGTTCTGCTGCCAGCTCCTGGAGGCAGCTAAGCAGCAGAGGAGAGCTGCTGCCCAGGGTGGGAATTTTCATAGGGTCATTGAGTTGATTTGCTTGGAAGAGACCTTTGAGATCGTCAGGGAGTCCAAGTCAGCACAGCCAGGCCCACCTCTAAACTGCCCCTGTACACTGCACTGGTTAGGCCACACCTCGAGTCCTGTGTCCAGTTCTGGGCCCCTCAGTTTAGGAAGGAGGTTGAGCTGCTGGAATGAGTCCAGAGAAGGGCAACAAAGTTGGTGAGGGGCTTGGAACACAGCCCTGTGAGGAGAGACTGAGGGAGCTGGGGCTGCTTAGCCTGGAGGGGAGGAGACTCAGGGGTGACCTTATTGCTCTCTACAACTACCTGAAGGGAGGTTGTAAACAGGCAGAGGTTGGTCTCTTCTCCCAGGCAGCCAGCACCAGAACAAGAGGACACAGTCTCAGACTGTGCCAGGGGAAGTTCAGGCTGGAGGTCAGGAGGAAGTTTTACACAGAGAGAGTGATTGCCCATTGGAATGGGCTGCCTGGGGAGGTGGTGGAGTCGCCGTCACTGGAGGTGTTCAGGAGGAGACTTGATGGGGTGCTTGGTGCCATGGGTTAGTTGATTGGGTGGTGTTGGATGATAGGTTGGACATGATGATCTTGAAGGTCTCTTCCAACCTGGTTTATTCTATTCTATTCTAAACCATGTCCCTTAGCACTACATCTACACAGCTTTTAAATCCACCCAGGGATGGGGACCCCATCAGCTCCCTGGGCAGCCTGGGCCAGGGCTTGACAACCCTTTCACAGTATCACTTAGGTTGGAAAGGACCTCGAGGATCATCGAGTCCAACCTATCAACACAGACCCCATGCCTAGACCATGGCACCAAGTGCCACGTCCAATCTCCCCTTGAACGCCTCCAGGGTCGATGACTCAACCACCTCCCTGGGCAACCCGTTCCAATGCCGAATGACTCGCTCGGTGAAGAACTTCCTCCTCACCTCGAGTCTGAACCTCCCCTGGCACAGCTTGAGACTGTGTCCCCTTGTTCTGCTGCTGGCTGCCTGGGAGAAGAGGCCAACCCCCTCCTGGCTACAACCACCCTTCAGGTACTTGCAGAGGGCAATGAGATCTCCCCTGAGCCTCCTCTTCTCCAGGCTAAACAACCCCAGCTCCCTCAGCCTCTCCTCACAGGGCTGTGCTCCAGACTCCTCCTCAGCCTTGTTGCCCTTCTCTGGACACCTTCAAGTCTCTCAATGTCCTTCTTCAACTGAGGAGCCCAGAACTGGACACAGGACTCAAGGTGTGGCCTAACCAAAGCAGAGTACAGGAGCACTATGACCTCCCTCCTGCTGGCTACACTGTTCCTGATGCAGGCCAGGAAGCCCTTGGCCCTCCTTGCCCACCTGGGCACACTGCTGGCTCATATTCAGGCAGCTGTCAATCAGCACCCCCAGGTCCCTCTCTGTTTGGCAGCTCTCAGCCACTCTGACCCCAACCTGTAGCTCTGCATGGGATTGCCGTAGCCAAAGTGCAGCACTTGGCACTTGGACTTGTTGAATGCCATCCCATTGGACTCTGCCCATCTGCCCAGTCGGTTGAGGTCCCTCTGCAGAGCCTTTCTACCCTCTCACTGACCAACATCTGCTCCTAACTTGGTGTCATCTGCAAACTTGCTGATGACTGACTCGACCCCCTCATCCAGATCATCAATGAAGATGTTAAAGAGCACAGGGCCCAGCACTGCTCCCTGGGGCACACCACTGGTGCCTGGCTGCCAGCTGGCTGTGGCACCATTCACCACCACTCTCTGGGCTCAGCCTCCAGACAGTTCCTAACCCAGCACATAGTGTAACGGTCCAATCCACGAGCTGACAGGGAGGACACTTTTAACTAACATCCAACCCAAGCCTCCCCTGGCCCCACTCAATGCCGTTTCCTCTTGTCACAGCTCACCAAACCAGTTGAGACCTGATCATTAGGCAAAGAGAAGGTTAATGCAGAGATGTTAATTATGCAGAGATGAGGAGGCTCATGTTGATCTGCACCAGTGGAGACAGCTGATGCACTGTGAACCAGACTGAAGATGCTGGTTGCCTTCTCAAGGAGCAAACCTCATTATTTAAGGTGCTGATGATGTTCTTTTCTTATGTGCCCTCTGGTTTTAGTAAAGCAATTTGATCTTTTTGGCTCTCTGCCTGTGTCCATAGGGGAGGTTGTCCATCCCTCTGATCATCTTCATGGCCTCCTCTGGATGCCTTCCACAGTTTCATGTCCTCCTTCTTTCCTTGGGACCCCAGAACTGGACTCAGTACTGCAGGCAGAGTCTCCTCTGTTCAAACAAGGCAGAGTGCTGTGTCCAGGCTGAGCTGAGCAGAGGCTAACACAAGTGCTGTAAGGAGCTGATTGCAATGACAGAAATGACCAATAGATTGGAGTTCCTCCATTTCTGGGCTCTGAAGGATGAAAGGGGAGGCTTTGTGTTCTCTTGCTTTTGCTGAGGAGTCACAGAACAGTAAGGGTTGGAAGGGATCTCCAGAGACCATCAAGTCCAACCTCCTCTGCAAAGCAGAATCATTTAGGGCAGGTCACACAGGAGCATGTTCAGAGGGGTTTTGAGGATATCTAGAGAAGGAGGCTGCACAACCTCCCTGGGCAGCCTGTTCCAGTCCTTGAGCACCCTTTCAGAATACAGAATTAACCAGGTTGGAAAAGACCTTTGAAGTCATCCAGTCCAACCTCTCCCCCAGCACCATCTGATCAACTCAACCATGGCACCAAGTGCCTCATCCAGGCTCTTTCTAAACACCTCCAGAGATGGTGACTCCACCACCTCCCTGGGCAGCACATCCCAATGGCCACTGTGAACAAGTTTCAGTCAACAAGTTTCTTCTCAGAGCCAACCTAAACCTCCCCTGGTGCAGCTTGAGGCCATTTCTTCTCCTCCTGCCACTTGATACTAGGGAGAAGAGACCAACATCCAGCTGGCTCCAGCCTCCTTTCAGGGAGCTGTAGACAGCAGTGAGGTCTCCCTCAGCCTCCTCTTCTCCAGCCCAAACCACCCCAGACCTTTGCTCCACACAGGCTGTGAACAGAGCGTGAGGAAGAGTCACCTGCCCTCGAAGGGCAGCCAAGCCTCAAAGCAGGCTGTGAGAAGATAGCAGGGACCTGAAGAGCTTTCCCAGTCCTTCTTTGGAGAGGTGAGCTTCCTCTGCTTTGCCTTCCAGAAACTATTTCTCCCAGCTGGTCCCTGGGGAAGGAGAGCTGATACCTTCCCTCCACACAGCAGCCACTGTAAGATGAGATGAGAGGAATCATTTTAAGACGATTTCCACACCGTGCTTGGCTTTTGCAATCGCTCCAACCCCAACAGCTACTCAGTGAGATAAAGCAAGGGCAGACTGCAGCCCCTGCACAGAGCCTGCTGGCAACACAGAGCAGCAATTTAATGACATCAAGACTCAGATTTTCTTTCAAAAAACACTCAAAAATAAATTACATTAAATAAAAAATAGAAGATTAAAAGCCACCAACCAGTCCAAAACTGCCTGAGCAGCACGGAGGCACTTGGAGGTCCTTCATCAATGTGGAGGGATTGGCTTCACCTACAGCCCCTGCTGACTGCTCCAGCTGGTCATTACCTGAGCACTAAAGCCCTCTGGAGGGGTCAGCAGTGGTTACAGGATCCCCATCCAGCCCCTGCCTTCCACCTTCCTTAGCGAGGCTCCGCAATTAATTAAGGCTGGGACCAAAACCAGAGCCTCCAGCTTCCAAAACAAATGCTCAGCCACGGAGCCAGCAGCACAGCTCCAAAGGCACCAGCCAATTTACTCTCTGTTTTATTAAACCTTCCCAGTGTTTGGAACCACTCAAGTCCCCGTGGTGGGCCTGGCATGGCAGGAGATGAAGTTGGGTGAGCGCTTTCTGGCCCCCACAAGCCAGTTTCCAAGCCTGTGCTTGCTGATTCCTCTGCCTGAGGAGCTTCTGGTTTGCTCCAGGACAGGTGTAATGAGGGGAGTCATGGAATCATAGCATGGTTTGCATTGGAAAAGACCTTGGAGGTCATCAAGTCCAACCAACAGCTGATTCTATCAAGGCTGGGGCTAAGCCCTGGCCCCCAGCACCACAGCTCTGCCCCCCCTGGAAACACCTCCAGGGATGGGAGTTCAACAAACCCCCTGAGGAGGGGAGGAAAAGGCAACAAATCTCTTCTCAAACCCAAGCTAAACCTCCCCTTGTGCAACCTGAGGGCATTTCTTCTCCTCCTATCACTTGGTAGTAAGGAAGAGGAGACCAACAACCACCTCTCTTCAACCTCCTCTCAGGGAGCTGCAGAGAGTAATGAGGTCTCCCTCAGCCTCCTCTTCTCCACACTAACCACCCCCAGCTGCTCCTCCCCAGCCCTCTTCTCCAGACCCTTCCCCAGCTTGGTTGCCCTTCTCTGGACCTGCTCCAGCTCCTCAATGTCCTCCTAGCAGTGAGTGCCCCTAAACCCCCCCAGGAGCAGACCCTCCAGCCTTCCTTTACATTAAGTTAGTCTTTCCTAGGTGAGGTCTCTTGCAGCCCTCCACACTGCCTGAGCATCAGAGACCCTCCACCAGCTTTGGTGAGAAGTGAGGTTTGGGTTTCAGCTGGCTTTAGTCACTCTGCACCATGGAACAGCTCTCTGCCCTCCTCTTGCCAAGGTCTACACCTCCAGGCTCTAAAAGCAGAGATGGTTTTTCATTCTTCAGCTCATTTAGGAGCTGCCTAGGTGGGGTAGGCTCTGGTGCCTCTCTCTTATTCCTGGGCCTGCTGCAGGAGGAGGGAGAAATGAAAGGCAGAACAAACAGGGGGGGTAGGAGAAGATTTAAATGCTTTCCAAATGGATTGTCAAGTGTGGGTTGGGGGGGGAAAAAAGGCAAAACAAAGCCTTCCACACTGCCTTAGGATCAGAGACCCTCCACCAGCTTTGGTGAGAAGTGAGGTTTGGGTTACAACTAACCCCTAACCCTACCTCTTGATACTGGGGAGAGGAGACCAACAACCAGCTTAACCTGATGGTGGGGAGCAGAACTAGGTGGAAGCCTACCCTGGGGACAAGGAGCAGAACATCTCAGCTAGGTGGAAGCCTACCCTGGGGGCAGGGAGCAGAATATCTCAGCTAGCTGGAAGCCTACCCTGGGGGCAGGGAGCAGCACATCTCAGCTAGGTTTAGGAACAATTTCTTTGGTGCAAGAGTGGTCAGGGACTGGCAGAGGCTGCCCAGGGAGGTGGTGGAGTCCCCAGCCCTGGAGGTGTTCCAGAAAGCTGTGGCCATGGTGGGGTTGGGTTGATGTTGGGCTGGATGACCATTTCCAGCTGAAGTAAATCTATGATCCTATGATCAGAAGCAGCCTCAAAGACAAAGGACAAAGCCTGTGCCATTTGCTTTGACCTGAGGGCTGGAGGTGAGGGAAAGAGCAGGCACCAACCCCCTCCCAAGCAGCGTCACCAAGAAGCTTTCTCTGTTCCACTTCAGCACCTTGCTGCTCAGATCTCAGCATCCTCCTGCCAAGTTCTCTTTGCCTTTCTTTTTGATCTCCTTCCCAACACTCTGATCTTTCCTATTGATGTTCTAAAGTGATGCTCTGATGAGGCCATGTATTATTACCCATCAGCTAATAGGACCCAGGAGTTGCAGTGTGCCACACTTCAGAACCATATATCCTCCAGAATTTTGCCTTTGCTGCTGCTTTTGGGGCCAAGTGCCTTGACTGAGCCCAAACCAGTGGAATTTAGAGCAGCTTCTGAACCTTCACACCCCCAAATAAAGGGATCAGCAGAACAGAACAGAAGCAAGAGCCATATCAACACTTTTCCAGGGCAATTTGGCTTGGTGCTAGTGCCTCAAACTCGTTCTGCTGGAGTGAGTGATCAGCTGTGGATGTGTGTAATGAGTGGCCAGCTAGGTTAATGTCAATGGGTTGTTAAAGGCAGGAGCCAAAAAGTCTCTTTAATGTGGCCTCATTAGGAAGCCCCCATGGCAGCATCTCCCCCAGAACACTACTGTGAGAATCTGTGTGCCTGGTGCTGGGAGGGATCCTGCAGCAGCTGCCAAACATGACATCTCTGGCCAGGCTGCTGAACCCCCAGCAGGTGACATCTGTGCAGCAGCCTTTCATCTGCCTGCCCCTCCGTGGCTGCCTACCTGCATGGGGCAGGGATCCCAGAGAGGCTCTGTGAATGCAGCCTGTCTCTTCCTCCCAGCTGGGCATCCACAGCCACAAGCTGAGGAGCCCAGAATTTGAGCTTCCAGTGTCAACATCTGCTCTCAGAACCTCTTTTGTCCATTCCTCTCTTTCTGTGCTGACAGCTCCAGCCCCATCCAGCCAACATAAACCCTCTGTAGTCAGCAGAGCACAGCCTCCTGCCTGTTTACAGCTTACAAGCAGTAGGTGACTTCTGTAGCTTCTGCACTGGATGCAACTGAGGAGGAGAGTGAGGCAGCAGCAGACAAGGTGGAAAGATTTAGGTGATTTCCAGATGCTGTAAAAAGAAAGCAACCCAACCAAACTTGAAGGCATGATCCAAGTGCAAATGTACTGATACACTCCAGAAGGTTGCACTTGGTGATCTTGGAGGCCTTCTCCAAACTTAATGATTCTATGACAACAACATGAAAAGCATTAGAGTATTGATCACAGACTCAGGTTCATGAGTATCCTCACGAGCCATATGCTAGGCTGCAGCCAGGGCAGTGTGGGCAGCAGGGCAGCAGAGGGGATTCTGCCCCTGGACCCTGCTCTGCTCAGACCTCATCTCCAATCCTGCCTCCAGCTCTGGGGTCCCCAGCAGGAGAAGGACACAGAGCTGCTGGACAGAGGCCAGAGGAGGCCACAAGGATGCTGCCAGGGCTGGAGCAGCTCTGCTGGGAGCACAGGCTGAGGGAGCTGGGGCTGTGCAGCCTGCAGAGGAGACGGCTCCAGGGGCACCTCAGAGCTGCTGCCAGCACCTGAAGGGAGCCTGCAGGAAGGCTGCAGAGAGACTTCTGCTGAGGGGGTCTGGAGCCAGGCCCAGGGGGAAGGGTTTGGAGCTGAGGCAGAGCAGGGTCAGAGTGGAGCTGAGGCAGAAGTTGTTCAGTGCCAGGGAGCTGAGCCTCTGGTACAGGCTGTGGCTGCCTCCTGCCTGGGGGTGCTGCAGGCCAGGCTGGATGAGGCCCTGAGCAGCTGAGTGTAGCTGAGAGGTGTCCCTGGGCATGGAGGGGAGCTTGGAGTAGAGGAGCTCTGAGCTCCCTTCCAGCCTGAGCCCTTCTAGGATTCTGTGATCCCAGCCTCAAACTCCTAGGATGGCAGTGGTGGGGATGCAGCAGGCAAGCTTCTCTTCCACCACATCTTGCATGGAGTAACTCTTTCCTGAAAGAAAACCACAAAATGCCACAAGAAGCAGAACTGCTTTGTGGTTTCCTCCTTCCCACCCCAACACCCAAAAGGCAAACCTTCCCCTCCCACAATTCCAAGGGCTGCTCCATGTAATGTATTCATGGCAATTAATGTTCTCACAATGAATACCAAATGAGTTGCTAATGGTTGGCCACCCTCTCCTCAAACGTTTACCTTCCCATCTGTCTGTTTAGCTGAAGGTACTTTTCACAGCATATGTTTCTGTTGGCTCTCTCAGTGCCACCAACAAAGGCAGAGTCACCCATCAGGAGGGCATTCACAACCACAGCAAGCAGAAAGTGGCCTGAGAGCACTTCTGTGGCTGTGCCTGCTCCTGCGGGTGGAGCTTGGAATCCTAGAATGGGTTTGGGTTGGGAGGAGCCTCCAAAGCTCCTCCACTCCAACCTGCACCCAAGCAGGGACATCCTCCACTGGATCAGGTTGCTCAGAGCCTTCTCCAGCCTCACCTTGAACATCTCCAGGGATGGAGCCTCAGCCACCTCCCTGGGCAGTCTGCGGCAGTGCTCCAGCAGCCTCCTGGTGCAGAACTTGTTCCTCACATCCAATCTAAGTCTGCTCTCATTTCAAAGCACTGCCTCTTGTCTTATCCCTGTGCAAACAGTCCCTCTGCAGCCTTCTTGTAGCCCCCTCAGTTACTCCAAGGCTGCTATTAGGTCTGCAGCCTTCCCTTCTGCAGGCTGGGCACCCCCAGCTCCCTCAGCCTGGCCTCATAGCAGAGGTGCTCCAAAGCCCTTCCCTGGAGCTGAGGTCCCTTCCGGCCCCTAACATTCTGTGTAATGGAGATCCATCAGCCTTGAACAAACCTCCTTTGTGTCACTTTGCTGCCCAAGTGCAGGTTTTTGTCTGGTTTTGAATGTTTATTAATTCCAAAGGAATTTGCATGCTCATCTTTGAGGGCATGCTGCTGCCTTCCAGCTGACTCTCATCTGGTGGCAGGGAAGGGAAAGGGCAGGCTCCCTGAGCGTTCCTCTCTGCTGTCTGAAAGTGCTCTGCAAGAGAAGCCACCCTGGCTCCACTGGGGGCCCTGTGATGGGAGCTGTGATGAAGTTAATGTAGCAGAGAGCTCCTTGGGAAGCCCCCCAAGGAGTGGGCTGCGCTGTGTCGAGTGGTCAAACGATTCCATCTGTGGATCAAGCTGCTACTGGAAGCATTTATCAATCTCCCAGTTGTTTAATTGAGGATCCTGCTGCTCCCACACTCAATCTGGGTTTTGTCATTTACAAGAGCAGCACCCTGGGCAGGCTTGGGAAGGAAAGCAAAACCATCTCAGGGTCTCAGTTGCCTTCTTCAGAAGCCAGGAGTACTCCCAAAGCCTCAATCTCCTCAGAGCCTTCATCATACACTCAGAACTGGTTTGGTTTTTATTTGTCTTTCAAGATCAGTGATGGAGTTTGGAGTGAAGGAGCCCTTGGACACTTCACTGACAGAGTTAATCAACTTCACTAACTCCATCCTAAGCCCAGCTCTGCACTGGAGGGACTCACAGCCCTGGGAGTCCTCCTCCCCTCAACTTGTAAAAATCCAAATCTGATGTTTAGAGCTTCAGCCTTCCCCTCCACACAGCTCAATCCAGCAGCCTCAGACAGCTCACTTCACACTTTGTCCTCCTCTCCCTCAGCTTCACCAGCAGCTTGCTTCCAGCTCCCCTGGGGACCTGTGGTAGCTCTCAGACCATTTCATAGGGTCAGAAAACACCTCCAGATCATAGTTTCATTCAGGGTTGGAAGGGACCACAAGGATCATCTAGTTCCAATCCCCCCTGCCATGGGCAGGGACACCCCACACTACATCAGCCTGGACACAGCCTCAGCCAGCCTGGCCTTAAACACCTCCAGGGACAGGGCCCCAACCCCCTCCCTGCACAACCCATTCCAGGGCTTCACCACTCTCCTGGGGAAGAACTTCCTCCTCCCCTCCAGCCTCAGTCTCCCCACCTCCAGCTTCATTCCATTCCCCCTAGTCCTAGCACTGCCTGAGATCCTCAGCAGTCCCTCCCCAGCCTTCCTGCAGCCCCCTGCAGATCCTGGAAGGCCACAATGAGGTCACCTGGGAGCCTTCTCTTCTGCAGACTGAACAGCCCCAACTCCTTCAGTCTGTCCTCACAGCAGAGCAGCTCCAGCCCTCTGCTCATCCTCCTGGCCCTGCTCTGGACACCTTCCAGCACCTCCACATCCCTCTTGTAATAGGGGCTCCAGAACTGGAGGCAGGACTCCAGGTGGGGTCTCACCAGGGCTGAGTAGAGGGGGAGCATCACCTCCCTTGCCCTGCTGGCCACACTTCTGCTGCTGCAGCCCAGGCTCTGGTTGGCTTTCTGGGCTGCAAGTGCACACTGAGAGCTCCTGGTGAGCTTCTCCTCCCCCAGCACCCCCAAGTCTCTCTCCTCAGGGCTGCTTTCCAGCCAGTCCCTGCCCAGCCTGCATTTGTGCCTGGGATTGCCTCCACCCAGATGCAGGACCCTGCCCTTGCTCTTCTTGAACTTCATGAGGTTGGCTTGTGCCCACCTCTCCAGCCTGTCCAGGTCCCTCTGGATGGCCTCCCTTCCCTCCAGCTGTCTGCTGCACCACACAGCTTGGTGTCATCAGCAACCCTGCTGAGGGTGCACTCACTGCCACTGTCCATGGCACCCACAGAGATGTTGAACAAGCCTGGTCCCAGGACTGATCCCTGAGGGACTCTGCTTGTCCCTGGCCTCCACTGGGACATGGAGCCATTGACAGCCACTCTTTGGGTGCAGCCATCAAGCCAGTTCCTTATCCATCTAGTGGTCACCCATCACACCCATGTGTCACCAGTCTGGAGACCAGGATGTGGTGCGGGACAGTGTCGAAGGCTTTGCTCAGCTCCAGGTAAATGACATCAGTTGCTCGCCCCTCAGCTATTAATTTTGTCACCTGCTCATAGAAGGCCACCAGGTTGGTCAGGCAGGATTTGCCCTTGGCAAAGCCATGCTGACTGTTCCCAATCACCTCTTCACTATTCTTCTGAGCGAGTAGTGCCTCCAGGAGGATCTGCTCCATGATCTTTCCAGGCACAGAGGTGAGACTGACTGGCCTGGAGTTCCCTGGTTCCTCCTTCTTACCCTTTTTGAAGATGGGGGCAATGTTTCCCCTGTTCCAGTCTGTGTTCAATCTCCTGCCCTTGGCCTCTGCCCATCTGCCCAGCCTGTCCAGGTCCCTCTGCAGAGCCTCTCTACCCTCCAGCAGATCAACTCCTGCCCCAGCTTGGTGTCCTCAGCAAATTTACTGATGATGGACTCAGTGCCCTCATCCAGATCATCAATGAAGATGTTAAAGAGCACAGGGCCCAGCACTGCTCCCTGGGGCACACCACTGGTGCCTGGCTGCCAGCTGGCTGTGGCACCATTCACCACCACTCTCTGGGCTCAGCCTCCAGCCACTTCCTAACCCAGCTCAGAGAGCTGCTGTCCCAGCCAGGGGCTGACAGCTTGGCCAGGAGTTTGCTGTGGGGGATGGTGTCAAAGGCCTTGCTGAGGTCCAGGTAGACTACATCCACAGCCTGCCCCACATCCACCAGGCAGTCACCTGATCATAGAAGGAGATCAGGTTGGTCAGGCAGGACCTGCCCTTCCTAAATCCATGTTGGCTGAGCCTGATCCCTTGGCCATCCTCTAAGTGCTGTGTTATTGCACTCAGGATGACTGTTCCATGATCTTGCCTGGCACTGAGGTCAGGATGACAGGCCTGTAAAAATCCTTGCCCCTATCCAAGGCAAGAAGTATTCTGAACCCAGCCCTGTTGTGTCTGCTCCCCAGAGGAAGGTGTTGGCACCTAGATCCCCCTGAGCAGTAGGATGTTCTGACCAGGCTGCCAGCACTGGAGAGAGAGCTGCAGTGCTTTGCTCCAAAGAGCAGTGAGCTCACCAACCCAGCCTGGCTGCCACCTGTTAGCCGTGGCCAGGGGCTTCCATCCTATGCTTTCCATTTTCTCCTTCCTCTCTTGTGGTGCTTTTTCCTCTTTCTCATCCATCTGCCAGCAGCAACCTGGCCTGGATCGGCAATGGTGTAGTCAGCAGGACCAGGGAAGGGATTGCACCTTGGACTGAGCTCTGATGAGGGCACCCTGAGTGCTGGAGTCAGTTTTGGGGCACTCACACCCAGAATGACATGGAGGAGCTGGAGCAGGGCCAGAGAAGGGCAACAGAGCTGGGGAAGGGTCTGGAGAAGAGGGCTGGGGAGGAGCAGCTGAGGGCCCTGGGGGTGTTGAGTGTGGGGAAGAGGAGGCTGAAGGAGACCTCATTGTTCTCTGCAGCTCCCTGGGAGGAGGTGGAAGCCAGGAGGGGTTTGAGTTCTTCTCCCATGCAAAGATGGATAGGACAAGAGGAAGTGGCTTCATGTTTCCCCAGGGGAGGTTCAGGGTGGATATTAGGACAAACTTCCTCTCCAAAGGGGTGATCAGGTTTGGAAGAGGGAGGTGGTGGGGTCAGCATCCCTGGAGGTGCCTAAACGACCTTTAGATGAGATGCTCAGGGATGTGGTCTAAGAGTACTGACCAGGGAGGTGTTAGGTGTTGGTTCCAATTGATGACCTGAAGGTGTTTTCCAACCAGGTGATTCTGTGACCCTATGAAATGGTCTGAGAGCTACCACAGGTCCCCAGGGGAGCTGGAAGCAAGCTGCTGGTGAAGCTGAGGGAGAGGAGGACAAAGTGTGAAGTGAGCTGTCTGAGGCTGCTGGATTGAGCTGTGTGGAGGGGAAGGCTGAAGCTCTAAACATCAGGTTTGGATTTTTACAAGTTGAGGGGAGGAGGACTCCCAGGGCTGTGAGTCCCTCCAGTGCAGAGCTGGGCTTAGGATGGAGTTAGTGAAGTTGATTAACTCTGTCAGTGAAGTGTCCAAGGGCTCCTTCACTCCAAACTCCATCACTGATCTTGAAAGACAAATAAAAACCAAACCAGTTCTGAGTGTATGATGAAGATTCTAAAGAACAATGACAGAACAAGAGGACACAGTCTCAGGCTGTGCCAGGGAGGTTCAGGCTGGATGTTAGGAAGAAGTTCTTCATAGAAAGAGAGATTGGCCTTTGGGATGTGCTGCCCAGGGAGGTGGTGGAGTCCCCATCCCTGGAGGTGTTTAGGAAGAGCCTGGATGAGGCACTTGGTGCCATGGTTTAGTTGATCAGATGGTGCTGGGTGGTAGGTTGGACTTGATGATATCAAAGGTCTCTTCCAGCCTGGTTAATTCTGCATTCCCTCAGCCTCTCCTCATAGGGTTTGGAGCACAGCCCTGTGAGAAGAGGCTGAGGGAGCTGGGGTTGCTTAGCCTGGAGAAGAGGAGGCTCAGGGGAGACCTTCTTGCTCTCTACAGCTGCCTGAAGGGAGGTTGTAACCAGGTAGGGGTTGGTCTCTTCTGCCAGGCAGCCAGCACCAGAACAAGAGGACACAGTCTCAAGCTGTGCCAGGGGAGGTTTAGCCTGGAGGTGAGGAAAAGAAATTCTTCATAGCAAGAGTTATTGGATGTGCTGCCCAGGGAGGTAGTGGAGTCACCATCCCTGGATGTGTTCAAGGAAGGCTTGGATGTGGCACTTGGAGCCATGGTATAGCTGTCAGGAGGTGTTAGGTATTGGCAATAGTTTGGACTTGATGATCTCTGAGGTCTTTTCCAACCTGGTTAATTCTATTCTATGCTATTGGATTTTGCTGTTGGGTTGTGCTTCCAGGAGATGAAGCTGAGTTGGTGCACACAGCTCTGCTTGGAATCAAGGGAGGAGATTCCAATTTGGTGATGACCTCCAGCCTGGTTAATTCTGCATTCTGTATCTTGGGGCTCAGGCTGGACAGGCTGGAGAGGTGGGCACAAGCCAACCTTAGGAGGTTCAACAAGACCAAGGGCAGGGTCCTGCAGCTGGGTGCAGGCAATCCCAGGCACAAATCCAGGCTGGGCAGGGACTGGCTGGAAAGCAGCCCTGAGGAGAGAGCCTTGGGGGTGCTGGGGGAGGAGAAGCTCACCAGGAGCTCTCAGTGTGCACTTGCAGCCCACAAAGCCAATCAGATCCTGGGCTGCAGCAGCAGAAGTGTGGCCAGCAGGGCAAGGGAGGTGATTCTCCCCCTCTGCTCAGCTCTGGGGAGACCCCACCTGGAGTCCTGCCTCCAGTTCTGGAGCCCCTATGGCAAGAGGGATCTGGAGGGGCTGGAAGGTGTCCAGAGCAGGGCCAGGAGGATGATCAGAGGGCTGGAGCTGCTCTGCTGTGAGGGCAGACTGAAGGAGTTGGGGCTGTTCAGTCTGGAGAAGAGAAGGCTCCCAGGTGACCTCATTGTGGCCTTGCAGGATCTGAAGGGGGCTCCAGGAAGGCTGGGGAGGGACTGCTGAGGATCTCAGGCAGTGCTAGGACTAGGGGGAATGGAATGAAGCTGGAGGTGGGGAGATTGAGGCTGGAGGGGAGGAGGAAGTTCTTCCCCAGGAGAGTGGTGAAGCCCTGGAATGGGTTGTCCAGGGAGGTGGTCGAGGCCCTGTCCCTGGAGGTGTTTAAGGCCAGGCTGGCTGAGGCTGTGGCCAGGCTGATGTAGTGTGGGGTGTCCCTGCCCATGGCAGGGGGGTTGGAACTGGCTGATCCTTGTGGTCCCTTCCAACCCTGACTGATACTGTGATACTATGATACAAGGCACTGAGCAACCTGACCTTATGGAGGATGTCCCTGCTGTGACTGCAGGGGAGGTTGGACTGGATGAGCTTTGGAGCTCCCTTCCAACCCAAACCATTCTGTGATTCCATGAACCCTCAGTAGAATTCCAGCTGAATCTGCTAACCCCTGAGAGACACAACTGCTCTCTCTGCTAGAATGCACTCAGGCAGGAGGGAGAGGGGGTTGGAGGGGGGGTAGGGGAGGTGGGGAAAGGCAAACAACTACCCAAAACAAGCAGAGGAACAAGATTGAGTGATAAAAGCCACATGTTTACCCAGTGGCAGAATAGTTTGATGTTGATACCAGCTCACAAAAGCCGTGTATGATGATCTCCAAATTAATTACACACTCGGCTTGCCAGAGATAAAATGTCAGCAGCATTTGCTGGGATTTGCATGAATGCTCATTCCAGGCTTCAAAAACATCACTCTGTGCTCAACATCAAAGCCTGAAGCACCTCCTTCAGTCCCCAACTGACAGCACCCCCCCCAAAACATGAGGTCAGAAAGGACCTGGAAGACTCACAGTTTGCATCAGGTTGGAAGGGGATCCTCAGAGGTCATCTTGCCCAACCTCCCCACCCTGGGCTAACCTCCAGTGAGGTCAGGCTGCCCAGGGCCACATTGAGTCTGGTCTTGGAGGTCTCCAGGTGAGGTCTGAGCAGAGCAGAGGGGCAGGATCCACTCTCTCCATCTCTAGCAATGGGCACTGGCAGCCCAGAAGGCCAATGGCAGCTGTGCTGCCATTGGCCTTCTGGGCTGCCAGTGCCCATTGCCACCTCTTGTCCATCTTCTTCCCCCACCAACACTCCTCAGGTGTCTCCAGGGCCTTCTTTTCTCCAGGCTGAACAACCCCAACTCCTTTGGGACTAATCAAATAGACATAAAAAGAAGAAAAGGGAAGACTTTAAGGAGGTGGTGGAGTCGCCGTCATTGGAGGTGTTCAGGAGGAGACTTGCTGGGGTGCTTGGTGCCATGGGTTAGCTGTTTGGGTGGTGTTGGATTGGTTGATGGGTTGGACACTGTGATCTTGAAGGTCTCTTCCAACCTGGTTTGGTTTATTCTAAGCTTACTTCCACAGAGTTTATTCTACAGTGCTTGACCCTCCTCCAGCTTCCCATTCTCTTCTGCAGCGGTGGCCCCAAGGAGGATGCCAGCAGTGCTTCAGGATAGTTTCTTCTTGCCTCTTTTCCTCCCTCCTCCCCCCCCACCTTTTTTTTCCCTTCTCCCCCCTCCTTTTGGTGTGTTTTACACTGCTTTCCAAAAAGCTGCTGCCATATGTGCTGTGAGATGGAAGCAGCAGATGCTGTGAACTCACCGAGCTGAGGGCTGCTGAAGGATGAGGCTGGTTGAGATCAAGGCTTCCTGGGGCAGAGCTGGCTGCTTCTCACAGGGCTCTGCATTCACTTCAAGCATTGCATTACCAATTACAAGGGAGGAGGGGGGAAAAAGTGTTTCTACCCCCTTATTGCCTCTGTCCTGGGGCACCTAATGATGATTAGAGGGCTTGAGCTGCTCTGCTCTGAGGACAGACTGAGGGAGTTGGGGTTGCTTAGTATGGGGAGGAGAAGACCCTTAGGAGACCTAATTGTGGCCTTCCAGGATCTGCAGGGGGCTCCAAGAAAGCTGGGAAGGGACTTCTGAGGCTGTCAGGAAGTATAGGGCCTGGGGTGGATGGAGCAAAACTAGAGGAGTGTAGAATTGGGTTAGACATCAGAACCGGAAGTGGGGAGATTGAGATTGGCTGTGAGGAAGAAGTTCCCCAGGAGGGTGATGAGAGCCTGGCACAGGTTGCCCAGGGAGGTGGTGGAAGCCTCCTGCCTGGAGGTGTTTGCATCCAGGCTGGAGGTGGCTGTGAGCAACCTGCTGTGGTGTGAGGTGTCCCTGGCCATGGCAGGGGGTTGGAGCTGGCTGAGCCTTGAGGTCCCTTCCAACCCTGACAGTTCTGTGGTTCTAATAGCTATGGGCTCTCCAGATTTGAAATGCTATTGCTCTTCCAACAGCTATTAGGTGATCTTTGGAGGTCTCTCCCAACCTCTACCCATCTGTGATTCTGTGAAAGCTGCTATCTTTGCCTGCAGCAGTCCTAATGCTTTGACTTCAAAGTAGCTGAGCATCCTGGAATCATAAAATCACAGAATGGTTTGGGTTGGAAGGGCCCTCCAAAGCTCATCCAGTCCAACCCCCCTGCAGGCAGCAGGGACATCCTCCACTGGATCAGGTTGTTCAGAGTTCTGAGTCTCATCCTGAATACCTGCAGGGAAGGAGTCTGCAATTCTATCCTTGTCTTAACTGGAGTGTGAGCTGAGGATGGCATCAAACCACCAACGAGGACCACACCATAAGGAGAACATGGAGGAGCTGCCCAGAGAAGGGCAACCAAGCTGGGGAAGGGTCTGGAGAGCAGGGCTGGGGAGATGCAGCTGAGGGCCCTGGGGGTGTTGAGTGTGGAGCAGAGGAGGCTGAGGGAGACCTCATTGCTCTCTGCAGCTCCCTGAGAGGGGGCTGCAGGGAGCTGGGGTTGGGCTCTGCTCCCTAGGAACAAATAATAGGAGAGGCAATGGCCTCAAGCTGTGCCAGGGGAGGTGTAGGTAGAAACTTGTTGACTGGAAGGGTTCTCCAAGCCTGGCACAGGCTGCCCAGGGAGGAGGCTGGATCCCCATCCCTGGAGGTGTCTGAAAGAGGCAGAGCTGTGGTGCTGAGGGCCATGGCTCAGCCCCAGCCTTGGTAGGGTTAGAGAAGGGTTGGACTGGGTGGTCTGAAAGGCCTTTTCCAACCACTGAGATTCTTTGGCTCTGGAGCTACCTGGGTTTCCCTCCCCACCCCACAGAGTCCCTCCTGACATTTATCTATGGATGCCTTACTTGCACCAGGATCAGTTCCCCCCATCCAAAACTTTCTTTTCCTTTGCTCCAAAATGATTCATTTCCCACCCCCCCCCCAAAAAAAAAAAAACCAACCAACTCCTCCAAAAGTGGGGAAGGAAATTAGAAATTAAAATCCTGGTTGCCAGCCTGGTGCCAAACTCGAGGCCTTTTTAGCTCTTTCAACTTGCTGCAGAGGGGAATCTGTGTGGTGGGATAGAAATCTGGGTCACAGCATGAAAAATCCCTGTTTTTGGATTCATAAGAAACAAACTCCACATATCAGAGGCAGAAGGTGTGAAGCAGTAAAGAAGCAGAAAGAGAAAAGCAGTCTAAAATATTCCTTGATAGCTCTCAGAAGCATTCTGAGATCTTTTCGAGCAGTGGATGGTTTCCTCCTAGCCAGGGTTGACTCAGAGGCGTTCACTGCAGTGCTAATAACTGCTCTGCACTTCAGCTTTCCTCTGAAGATGAATCCAGGACATAGCTTCAGCTTTCCAGGATTTGGTTCCCCCCCCTCCATCAAAAAGTGATCCTAAGCCCTCTGCTCTCTGGGAGCCTCTTCCAATGCCTGACCCTTCTTGCAGGAGAGAAACTCCCTGGAAGGTGGTTGTGGCCAGGAGGGGGTTGGTCTCTTCTGTCTAGCAACCAGCACCAGAACAAGAGGACACAAACCTCCCCTGGCACAGCTTGAGACTAGGCTGGAGGTGAGGAGAAAGCTCTTCCCTGAGAGAGTTGTTAGCCATTGGGATGTGCTGCCCAGGGAGGTGGTGGAGTCCCCATCCCTGGAGGTGTTCAAGAGGGGATTGGATGTGGCACTTGGTGCCATGGTCTGGTCATGAGGTCTGTGGGGACAGGTTGGTCTCGATGATCCTCGAGGTCTCTTCCAACCTTGGTGATACTGTGAAATGTTTCCTAATATCCAATCTAATCAAAAAGTAAATAATGGACTTGCTTCTGGGAGGCCTTTGCCAGGGAGCAGTGCTGGGCCCAACCCTGCCCAGTATCTTCATTGATGATCTGGATGAGGGCATTGAGTCCATCATCAGTAAGTTTGCAGATGACACCAAGCTGAGTTGATCTGCTGGAGGGTTGAGAGGCTTTGCAGAGAGACCTCAACAGGCTGGACAGATGGGCAGAGGCCAAGGGCAGGAGATTGAACACATCCAAGTGCCAGGTGCTGCACATTGGCCACAGCAACCCCAGGCAGTGCTACAGGCTGGGGTCAGAGTGGCTGAGAGCAGCCAGGCAGAGAGGGACCTGGGGGTGCTGGTTGATAGTAGCTGAACATGAGCCTGCAGTGTGCCCAGGTGGCCAAGAAGGCCAAGGGCATCCTGGCCTGCATCAGGAACAGTGTGGCCAGCAGGAGCAGGGAGGTCATTCTGCTCCTGGACCTTGAGTCCTGTGTCCATGTGGAATCTTGTGTCCAGTTCTGGGCCCCTCAGTTCAAGAAGGACCTCAGGGAAGTGCTTGAGAGAGTCCAGCCCAGAGGCACAGAGCTGCTGCAGGCAGTGGAACAGCTCCCTGTGAGGCCAGGCTGAGGCAGCTGGGGCTGGGAGCTGGGAGCAGAGCAGCCTGAGGGCTGCCCTCAGTGCTGGGGGTAAAGATGTGCAGGGCTGGAGCCAGGCTCTGCTCAGGGATGGCCAAGGACAGCACCAGGGGCACTGGGGGCAAGCTGGAGCAGAGGAGGAGCCACAGGAGGGAACAGAAGGGAAAACTTTGTCCCTGTGAGGGTGCAGAGCCCTGGAGCAGGCTGCCCAGAGAGGTTGTGGAGTCTCCTGCTCTGGAGCCTTTCCAACCCCCCCTGGCTGTGTTCTGTGTGCCCTGCTCTGGCAGGGGGCTGGACTGGATGATCTCTGGAGGTCTCTTCCAGCCCCTGGCATTCTGTGACACATTGCCCAGGGTCCTGAGTGCTGGGAGGCTCTCAGAGCGATGTTCTGCTAGGAAGGAAGCCTCCATCCTGCTTGTTTGGTTAATAGCTCTTCCATTAGAGGCAATATTAGAATTTCAGCTTTTGATCTCTCCTCGTGGACCCCTTAAAATCCAAGCTGTGAAACAGCAGCTGATGCTTTACATCCTCTCCCCCCAGCCAGCAGGAGATGAGGCCTGGAAACGGCGTGCAAGGGAAATTAACGAGGGGCTGTTAAGGGATGGGGAGAGGAGCTCGATGTTGGCATTACACAACCTACAGCAAATGAAAGCTGCCTCTCCTTTGTTGTGCTGCTGGCAGAGCACAGCAGCAAGGCAGCATGGCAAGGGCTGAGATGGCTTTGAGCTGCTAGAAAACCTAGGAAGGGACCAAAGCCAAACAAAGGGATATCAGGAGTGGGGGTGACCTGCTGGAAAGCAGCTCCATGGAGAAGGTCCTTGGAGTGCTGGGGATTGGACTCAGTGAGCTGGGGCTGTTCAGTCTGGAGATTCCCAGGTGACCTCATTGTGGCCTTCCAGGATCTGCAGGGGGCTCCAGGAAGGCTGGGGAGGGACTGCTCAGTATCTCAGGCAGTGCTAGAACTAGGGGGAATGGAATGAAGCTGGAGGTGGGGAGATTGAGGCTGGAGGGGAGGAGGAAGATCTTCCCATGAGAGTGGTGAAGCCCTGGAATGGGTTGTGCAGGGAGGTGGTTGGGGCCCTGTCCCTGGAGGTGTTTCAGCCCAGGCTGGCTGAGGCTGTGGCCAGGCTGATGTAGTGTGGGGTGTCCCTGCCCATGGCAGGGGGGTTGGGACTGGCTGATCCTTGTGGTCCCTTCCAACCCTGACTGATTCTATGACCTCTCTGGGGCCATTCCAACTCCTGGCATCCTGTGATCCGTGGGCCAGCAATGTGCATGGGTGGCTGAAAAGGCCAATGGGCTCTTAGGGTGAGTTAAATAGAGTGGGGCCAGCAGGGCAAGAGAGGTTCTCATCTCCCTTTACTTTTCCCTTCTGAGGCCACACCTGCAGTATTGTGTCCAGTTCTGGGCTCCCCAGTTCAAGATGGACAGGGATCTGCTGGAGAGAGTCAAACACAGGCTAAGAGGATGCTGAAGGGAATGGAGCCTTTGTCTTCGAGAGGGACAGGGATACACTGGAGAGTGTCCAAGGGAGGCCATGAGGATGCTGAAGGGCCTGGAACATCTGTGTGAGGAGGAAAGGCTAAGAGCCCTGGGGCTGGTTAGCCTGGAGAGGAGAAGGCTGAGAGGGGATTTGATCAGTGCCTACAAATACATTAAGGGTGGGGGGCAAGTAAAAGGGGCCAGGGTCTTGTCAATGGTGTCCTGTGATAGCTGAAGGGTTGATGGACACAAACTGGAGCCCAGGAGGTTTCACCTCAGCATGAGGAGAAACTTCTTTGGTGTGAGGCTGCTGGAGGCCTGGAGCAGGCTGCCCAGAGAGGTTGTGGAGCCTCCTGCTCTGGGGACACTCAAGCCCCAGCTGGATGTGTTCTGTGTGCCCTGCTCTGGCAGGGAGGGTTGGACTGGATGCTCTCCAGAGATCCTTTCCAACCCTCACCACTCTGTGATTGTGTGTCAGGCAGCCAGGAGATTTTTCCTCACTGAAAGTTTGTCTTAGTAGTGGAGCAAGAGCTGGAACAGAGAGGAGGAAGGCAGGAACTGAGAACATCAGGTGCTGCTTCTGGGCAAATAAACATCTCTCTCTCCTCTGCATCTCTTTGGTGGTCTGAGGTTGATGACTTGATGATCTTAGAGGTCATTTCCAAAGCAGACAATTCTATGATTCTCTCCCTTCAAGTGTCAGTTCCTGGTCCCTGTTCTCAACTTCTATCATAGCTGTGCTGGAAGATCTCTGCCCTGAGAACCTTTGGCACTGATTTCTTTACTGTGGCATTTCTAATCTGCTCCTCGTGAGGGATTTCCATCACTGACAGCTCCCAGAAAGACACAAATCACAGAAGTCATTGGGTTGGAAAGGACCCTCCCAGGGCCTCTTGTCCAGCTCCCTGCAGGCACAGGGACAGCTCCAGCTGCAGCAGGCTGCCCAGGGCTCCATCAAGTCTGATCTCCCTGGTCTCCAGGGATGGAGCCTCGACCCCCTCCCATGGCAGCCTGTGGCAGTGCCTCCCCAGCCTCCCTGTGCAGAACTTCCTCCTGATGTCCAACCTAACTCTGCCCTGCTCCAGTTTCAAACCATTGCCCCTGTGCTATCCCCACAGCCCCTTCTGAGCAGTCCCTCCCCAGCCTGCCTGCAGCTCCCCTGCAGATATTGAACTGCAGCTCTGAGGTCTCCCTGGAGCCTTCCCTTCCCCAGGCTGAACAGCCCCAGCTCTCCCAGCCTGTCCATACAGCAGAGGTTCTGCAGCCCTCTGATCATCCTGGTGGCCTCCTTTGGACTGTCTCCATCAGGTCCATGTCTGTCTTGTGTTGTGGCACTGCAGGTGAGGTCTCCCCAGAGCAGAACAGAGTGGCAGAAATCCCTCTTGAAGCTGTTTCAAGTTGAGTGTTTCATGTAGAGCCATCAGGTCAATAAATCTGCCAGAAACCCCACTTGACACCAGTGCTGCCTCAAAAAAAAACCCAGAAAACTCCACCTCTCCTCCTCTAAATGATATTCAAACAGACCAAATGATCCTTTTCCTGTTGCAGAGCAGGAATTCAAACCTTATTTGTTCAGGATGTCAAACTGCTGGCAAGCAGTCCTTGGCTTGGCAGGCTCTAAATCCTGTACTTAAATTGAAGCTGATACCTTTGGAGTGAAAACACTCTGCCACTCTGAAGGTGCAGACAAGCCAGGGGTAAAAGCCACTAATGGTGCTGTGCTTTGCTCCAGGGTGGCACCAGGCACAGGAGGGAAGGCAAAAGCAGTCAGATGGCTTTCAAAGCACTGATGGCTGAGATGTTAGAACACTGCTCAGGGACGTGGTTGAGGCCCCATCCCTGGAGACATTCAAGACCAGACTCAGTGTGGCCCTGGGCAGCCTGATCTGGTTGGAGGTAGAAATAAAATTAACCAGATTGGAAGAGACCTTTGAGATCACTGAGTCTAACCTCTCACCCAGCACCATCTGATCAACTAAACCATGGCACCAAGCACCCCATCCAGGCTCTTCCTAAACACTTCCAATGATGGTGACTCCACCACTTCCCTGGGCAGCACATCCCAATGGCCAATCCCTCTTTCTATGAGGAACTTCTTCCTGACCTCCAGCCTAAACCTCCCCTGGCACAGCCTGAGACTGTGTCCTCTTGTTCTGGTGCTGGCTGCCTGGCAGAAGAGACCAACCCCCACCTGGCTACAGCCTCCCTTCAGGGAGTTGGAGAGAGCAAGAAGGTCTCCCCTGAGCCTCCTCTTCTCCAGGCTAAGCAACCCCAGCTCCCTCAGCCTCTCCTCACAGGGCTGTGCTCCAGACCCCTCCCCAGCTTTGTTGCCCTTCTCTGGACACCTTCCAGCAGCTCAACCTCCTTCCTAACCTGAGGAGCCCAGAACTGGACACAGGACTCAAGGTGTGGCCCAACAGGTGCTGAGCACAGGGCAGAATGACTTCCCCTTCCCCATTGAGGCGTCCCTGCTGAGTGTGGATGGGGGATTTGGACAAGATGCCCTTGGAGGGTCTCTTCCAATCCCAATCTGTGAATTAGCACAGGATTGTGCCCAGGTTTGGGTTTCCTGGTTCAAGAGAGCCAGGGAACTACAGGAGAGAGTGCAGCAGAGGCTATGAGGATGATGGTGTTTGAACGTCTGAGAGGAAAGGCTTAGAGCCCTGGGGCTGGTTAGCCTGGAGAAGGCTGAGAGGAGATCTGATCAATGTCTACCAATATCTGCAGGGTGGGTGTCAATAAGCAGGGGTCAGGCTCTTTCCAGTGCTGTCCTCTGACAGGACAAGGAGCAATGGGCACAGACTGGAACCCAGGAGGCTCCACCTCAACATGAGGAGAAACTTCTTTGGTGTGAGGCTGCTGGAGGCCTGGAGCAGGCTGCCCAGAGAGGTTGTGGAGCCTCCTGCTCTGGAGACATTCAAGCCCCAGCTGGATGTGTCCCTGGGTGCTGTGCTCTGGCAGGGAGCTGGGCTGGATGATCTCTGGAGGTCCCTTCCACCCCCTCCCATTCTATGATTAGGGCTGGATTGGACACAGAGATCCCAGAGTGCAACCACTGAGCAGCATCCAGACATCTATCAGGTAGCATCAGTGACTCAAACCCAAACCTTTGTGGCCCTCTTCAGGTTTACTCCCTGCCAGTCTTCTCCAGGAGCAGCAATGAACTCCTTCCTCTTTCTGCCTCCCAATTTATTCATCAAGGGGAGCAAAACATTATCCCAGGACCCTGAGCCTCTCCTCAAGCACACACACATCAGGAGCATTTGCAGTCCTAGCCTGAGCTGCTCCAAAAGACCTCAGCTGAGACTTTTCTTCAGCAAAACATGAAGCAAGAGTGATTAACAGTTTGACTTCCATGCTGCCAAGAGCCTGTGCAAGAAGTGGTCCCCTTAAAATCCATCAGCTTGAGGTTCCTGCACAGCCAGTGGAAAGAAAGGAGGATTTTTATGGTGCAGTCTATCCCAGTTGTTCTAGGGTCCTGTTTGGGGGTGAGATGAGAGCAGGCTGAGACTGGGGATGAGGAAGAAATTCTTCCCAGTGAGGCTGGGGAGACACTGGCACAGGTTGCCCAGGGAGGCTGTGGATGACTCCTCCCTGGAGATGTTTAAGGATGAAGCCTTGAGCAACCTGGGCTGGTGGAAGGTGTCCCTGCCCATGACAGGGGGTTGGAACTGGATGGTCTTGAAGATCCTGCAGTGTGCCCAGGAGGGCCAATGGCATCCTGGCCTGCATCAGGAACAGTGTGGCCAGCAGGAGCAGGGAGGTCATTCTGCCCCTGGACACTGCACTGGTTAGGCCACACCTTGAGTCCTGTGTCCAGTTCTGGGCCCCTCAGTTTAGGAAGGAGGTTGACTTGCTGGAAGGTGTCCAGAGAAGGGCAACAAAGCTGGGGAGGGGTCTGGAGCACAGCCCTGTGAGGAGAGGCTGAGGGAGCTGGGGTTGCTTAGCCTGGAGAAGAGGAGACTCAGGGGAGACCTTCTTGCTCTCTGCAACTCCCTGAAGGGAGGTTGTAGCCAGGTGGGGGTTGGTCTCTTCTCCCAGGCAGGCAGCCAGCAGCAGAACAAGAGGACACAGTCTCAGGCTGTGCCAGGGGAAGTTCAGGCTGGAGGTCAGGAGGAAGTTCTACACAGAGAGAGTGATTGCCCATTGGAATGGGCTGCCCAGGGAGGTGGTGGAGTCCCCATCCCTGGAGGTGTTCAGGAGGAGACTTGACAGGGTGCTTGGTGCCATGGGTTAGTTGGTTGGGTGGTGTTGGATGATAGCTTGGATGTGATGATCTTGAAGGTCTCTTCCAACCTGGTCTGGTCCATTCTATTCTATTCTATTCTATTCTATTCTATTCTATTCTATTCTATTCTATTCTATTCTATTCTATTCTATTCTATTCTATTCTATTCTATTCTATTCTATCCCTTCCAACCCATTCTGTGACTGTATGAGTTGTACCCCAGAATGAAAGGCTCCTGGAATCATTTCAGTTGGAGAAGACCTCTAAGACCATCAAGTCAACTGCTCTCTCCCTTCTTCAGGGGTCTCTCCCCCATCCTCCTTGACTCTATCCTGTCTCACAAGGTCTCCTTCCCCTTTCACAAGGTCTTGCAGTACCTCATTGGACTTTGCTAGCTCATGGGCAATTTGGTAAAGAATTCCCTCGTGACCAGGAAACCATCTCAGCTGCCATCCCTTCTGCAGCTTCTCTTAATGTAGCATGAAGCAAATTCACACCAAGAGAGGCACAGCCAGGCCCGTGCATGGCTTCAGATGGTGAATAGTCCTTGTGCTGGCTCTGCAAAGTCAACTTCACCCCTTGGGAGGGATTTCAAGTCAGAAGAGAACAGAAGGCAACTCTGTTCCCTCTCCCCATCCAAACTCTCTTCCCCTTATAAACAAACTTTGAATGTGAGACGCTCTGCATTGCCAAAGCTTCCAATTTTATCACAAGCCCAAACACAGAGGATTTTCTTCTCTTTTTTCCCTCCTCTCCCCTTCCCCATCCCCTCCCCTCCTTTAAATCCCAGCTCCTGGAGTCATGTGAACACCCAAGGAATTTCAGTTCTCTCAGGCAAAGATTTGCATTCCTGGCCCCCACAGATGCAGAGGAAACCCAGCAAATGTGACCCTTCCCCCCCAGCCCCCTCCCCTGCACCCTAAACACTCCAACAAAGCAGAAGGCAAAGAAAAGCAAAGAAGCCAAGTTCCATTCAGTGACATGATTTTGCAGGCCAACCTCTCCTGATTGTATTTCAAGCCCAATTCAAGATTTTTTGGATGGTTTGGGGTTGGCAGAGTCGAAGACTTCATTATAGTTTCAAAGACTATAAAAAGTAAAATAGAAGGGGGGAGGGGAGGGGAGAGGGAGGGGAAAAAACCAACCATAGGGGAAAAAAAAACACAAAACCCCCAAAGTTTCCAAGCTGTGTAATTATCAAAATGATGGAGAGTTTGAAATAGAGCAGAAATGACAGCAACACTTGGGCCAGCACTTCCCAGTGGGGGCTGATGGAGCCTGCTTCAGCTCTTTCGCTGCCACATGCAGACACAGAGGACCTGATTAGCCTAAATATAGCTCTGACTGGAGATCAATTGGCTTAGGCAGGAGAGCAGTGCCACGGGGGGCTCGTTCTTGACAGGTGCCAGGGGTGGATTTCACCCTGAGAAGGAGGTGGGGGGGTGAAGGATGGCTGACCTGCCTCCAGCTGGGACTGGAGAAAGCAATTTGGGAGTGACAGGAGAGAGAGAGAGAGGTACTGAGAAACCCCACGTGGAAGTGATTTGTGGATTCTCTGGGAGGTTCCTGGTGTTAAAGACTGGAAATCACAGAATCAAAGGATGTCAGGGGTGGGAAGGGACCTCCAGTGATCACCCAGTCCAACCCCACTGCCAGGGCAGGGCACACAGAACACATCCAGCTGGGGCTTGAATGCCTCCAGAATAGGAGGCTCCACAGCCTCCCTGGGCAGCCTGCTCCAGGCTCCAGCAGCCTCACACCAAAGAAGCTTCTCCTCATGCTGAGATGGAACCTCCTGGCTTCCAGCTTGTACCTGTTGCTCTTTGTCCCATCACTGGGCACCCCACACAAAGAGCCTGGCACCTCCATCCTGACACTGAGATGTTTATAGGCACTGATCAGACTCCCTCTCTGCCCTCTCTTCTTCAGGCTAACCAGCCCCAGGGCTCTCAGCCTTTCCTCACCGGAGAGATGTTCCAGGCCCTTCATCATCCTCATAGCCTCTGACACACTGCAACTGGGGAGGCTGTGGCTGCCTCCTCCCTGGAGGTGTTCAGGGCCAGGCTGGATGAGGCTTTGACCAACCTGGGCTGGTGGGAGGGGTCCCTGCCCATGGCAGGGGGGTGGAGCTGGATGAGCTCCCCTTCCCCTTTCCCCTTCCCTTTCCCCCTTCCCTTTCCCTTCCCCCTTTCCCCTTCCCCTTTCCCCTTCCCCTTTCCCTTCCCCTTTCCCCCTTCCCCTTTCCCCTTCCCCTTTCCCCTTCCCCTTTCCCCTTCCCCCTTTCCCCCTTCCCCTTTCCCTTCCCCTTTCCCCTTCCCCTTTCCCCTTCCCCTTTCCCCTTTCCCCTTCCCCTTTCCCCTTCCCCCTTTCCCTTTCCCCCTTCCCCCTTTCCCCTTCCCCCTTTCCCCTTCCCCCCTTCCCCCTTTCCCCTTTCCCCATTCCCCTTCCCTTTCTCCCCTTCCCTTTCTCCCCTTCCCCTTTTCCCCCTTCCCCCTTTCCCCTTCCCCTTTCTCCCATTGCCCTTTCTCCTCTTTTCCCCTTCCCCTTTCCCCATTCCCCCTTTCCCCCATTCCCCCTTTCCCCCTTCCCCATTCCCCCTTCCCCCTTCTCCCATCCCCTTTCTCCCCTTCCCCTTTTCCCCTTCCCCCCTTTCCCCTTCCCCCTTCCCCTTTTCCCCTTCCCCTTTCCCCCTTCCCCTTCCCCCTTCCCCCTTTCCCCCTTCCCCCTTTCCCCCTTCCCCTTTCCCCCTTCCCCTTTTCCCCCTTCCCCTTCCCCTTTCCCCCTTTCCCCCTTTCCCCCTTTCCCCTTTCCCCCTTCCCCTTTCCCCTTCCCCTTTTCCCCTTCCCCCTTTCCCCCTTCTCCCTTTCCCCCATTCCCCCTTTCCCCCTTCCCCCTTTCTCCCCTTCCCCCTTTCTCCCCTTCCCCTTTCTCCCCTTCCCTTTCTCCCCTTCCCCTTTCTCCCCTTCCCCTTTTCCCCCTTCCCCCTTTCCCCCTTCCCCTCCTCCCCCTCCCCCTCCCTCTTCCCCCCCTTTCCCTTTCCCCACTCCCCTATTGGATTTTTTTCCCCAGTTTTAGTTTTTTCTTTTGGGTCATCAGGAAATTGGAATTTGGGTTTCATTCTTTATTTTTCTTGGGGATCATCACCAAATTGGAATCTATCTATTGATTGATTTACTTTTCAGTCATCCCCAAATGGGAATTGGTTAATTTAGTCATCTGGGGGTCATCCCCACATGGGAATTCATTTACTTATTCATTTATCTGGAGGTCATCACCAAATTGGAATCTCCTCCCTTGATTCCAAGCAGAGCTTTGTGCACAAACTCAGCTTCATCTCCTGGAAGCACAACCCAACAGCAAAATCCAGTAGAGTAGAGTAGAGTAGAGTAGAGTAGGATAGGATAGGATAGGATAGGATAGGATAGGATAGGATAGGATAGGATAGGGTAGAATTAACCAGGTTGGAAGAGACCTCAGAGATCATCAATTCCAACCTATCACCCAGCACCATCTGATCAACTCAACCATGGCACCAAGCACCCCATCCAGGCTCTTCCTAAACACCTCCAATGATGGTGACTCCACCACCTCCCTGGGCAGCCCATTCCAAGGGCCAAGCTCTCTTGCTGGGAAGAACCTTCTCCTCACCTCCAGCCTGAACTTCCCCTGCCACAGCCTGAGACTGTGTCCTCTTGTTCTGGTGCTGGCTGCCTGGCAGAAGAGACCAACCTCTGCCTGTTTACAACCCCCCTTCAGGTAGTTGTAGAGAGCAAGAAGGTCTCCCCTGAGCCTCCTCTTCTCCAGGCTAAGCAACCCCAGCTCCCTCAGCCTCTCCTCACAGGGCTGTGCTCCAGACCCCTCCCCAGCTCTGTTGCCCTTCTCTAGACACCTTCCAGCAGCTCAACCTCCTTCCTAAACTGAGGGGCCCAGAACTGGACACAGTACTCGAGGTGTGGCCTAACCAGTGCAGTGTCCAGGGGCAGAATGACCTCCCTGCTCCTGCTGGCCACACTCTTCCTGATGCAGGCCAGGATGCCCTTGGCCAGCTGGGCACACTGCAGGCTCATGTTCAGCCTACTGTCAACCACTCCCCCCAGGTCCCTCTCTGCCTGGCTGCTCTCAGCCCCTCTGACCCCAGCCTGTAGCTCTGCAGGGGGTTGCTGGGTGGCAGCGAGGAGAGCCGAAGGAGGAACCACACAGGAGTTGATGACTTAGCAGGGCCAAAAGAGATTTCCCATCAGTTACTTAACAGCACAGCCAGAGGAAAGTCTCTTCACTTATTTATTTATTTTAGGGGTGGGGAAGGAGGGCTGAGAGGCTCCTTCAGAACCCCCTTTGGGCAGGAGGCCCCACATGGCGTGGGGCAGTGGAGGGGAAGGAAGGAGGAGGTTATTTCGCTCAAAGCCATCCTGGTAGCTCTTCTGCTTCCTTGGAACATTTTTTCCCTGACAGCCTTCAAGCCAAAAAAACAAAATAAAGAGGGAAAAAAACCCAAAAAGCCAAGTCCCAATTTGCATTTTTAATACTGAAATGTAATCTGCTGTTACTGGGAGACACCCCTGAGTGTTAGCACTTAGCACTGGGCCATTATAAACAATCAAGGAAGGGACTGCAGTTTGATCTTGCCCAGCCAGATGCAGTCTTGGAAACCCAGAAAGAGGGCCTGGAAATGAGAGCTAACATATGTGAGAGGTTCACAACGTTGTATTTCAAGTAGGAAATAGGTCAGGAGTGGAGGGGAGGAGAAGAGAAGAAAAGGGGAGAGGGGGAAATATAGAGGGGGAAATAGGAGGGGAAAAGAGAAAAATATAGGGGGAAAAGTAGAAGAAAAAAAGAAAGAAAAATTGAAAATGAGAACTAAGAACTTAAAAGAAGAAGACAGAAAAATAGGGGAAGAGAAGGTGGTAAGGGGAGAGAGAGAAGGCGGTGGGAGGGAGGGAGAAGGCGGTGGGGGGAGGGAGACGGCGGTGGGGGGAGAGGGAGACGGCGGTGGGGGGAGAGGGAGAAGGCGGTGGGGGGAGAGGGAGAAGGCGGTGGGGGGAGAGGGAGAAGGCGGTGGGGGGAGAGGGAGAAGGCGGTGGGGGAGAGGGAGAAGGCAGTGGGGGAGAGGGAGAAGGCGGTGGGGGGAGAGAGGGAGACGGCGGTGGGGGGAGAGAGGGAGACGGCGGGGGGGGAGAGGGAGACGGCGGTGGGGGGAGAGGGAGACGGCGGTGGGGGGAGAGGGAGAAGGCGGTGGGGGAGAGAGGGAGACGGCGGTGGGGGAGAGAGGGAGACGGCGGTGGGGGAGAGAGGGAGACGGCGGTGGGGGAGAGAGGGAGACGGCGGTGGGGAGAGAGGGAGACGGCGGTGGGGGGAGAGAGGGAGAAGGCGGTGGGGGAGAGAGGGAGAAGGCGGTGGGGGAGAGAGGGAGAAGGCGGTGGGGGAGAGAGGGAGAAGGCGGTGGGGGAGAGAGGGAGAAGGCGGTGGGGGGAGGGAGAAGGCGGTGGGGGGGAGGGAGAAGGCGGTGGGGGGGAGGGAGAAGGCGGTGGGGGGGAGGGAGAACAAAAAAGATAAAAGAAAAATAATAGAAAAAGAAATGGAAAAGAAAAAAGGCAAATAGAAAAAAATAGAGGAAAAAAAAAAAAAGAAAGAAAAAAGGAAAATGGAGAAAAAAGGAAAACCGAGAAAAAAGGGAAATAGAGAAAAACAGAGGGGAAAAAAAGGAAACCACAAAATTAGGGGGAAAGGAATAATACAAACCAGAGAATTTTGAAAAGGAGAATAAAAATAGGGAAAAGAACGTGGGAAAAGGGATAGGAATGGGGCGGGGGGAGAGAGAGAAGAAAAAGCAGAGGAGAAAAGTTGGGAGGGTAACAAAGTTCGAGAAAGACTAAAGTCAGGCTTATGGGGCGGGCGGCAGAGGCAAGCCCGCAGCGCCCCAAGGCAGGGCGCGGGGCGGGGGAAGCCAACCTGCAGCCCCCCGCCCCAGCTAATAGCGGCTCGCCTGTCACTTCCCCCCGCCGCGCAGTAAATAAGAGCTCCGCTGGCTACACGCCGTTATCAAACACTAACAAATTAGCCCTGCGCCATCTGTGAGCCACGCCGGGGGGGTGACAGTCGCAGGCCGGATTCGCCGAGCTGCAATCCGCTCCTTCTGCGCCGGCTCCGGCGCCTCCGCCGCCTGCTCTGCCGCAAGGAAAGGATGGGGAGCGGCGGGGGGGGGAGCGGTGCGCAGCGAACAAACGGCAGCGCTTGCGGTCTTGGTCTTTAAACGCCGCTAATTGCCTCCTGACATTTGTAAACAAGAGGTTTCCTGCCCGGCCCCTGCCCGCCCCGGCTCGGCAGCGCCCGGCGAGAGCCCAGCGGAGTCCTGCCCCTGACCTTAGCCAATCTGCTTGCTGGGAGCCGCTTCGCGCTGCCGGCGCTCACCCTCCGGTGCGTGGTGGAGGCACTGCTTCACAAGTGCTACGACCGAGATTGGATTTATCCCCGTCCCTTCCCCGTCCCTTCCTTCTTTCTTCCATGCCTCCTTTTGCTCCCTTCTTCCTCCTCCACCATGCCTCCTTTTGCTCCCCCCTTCCTCCTCCACCATGCCTCCTTTTGCTCCCCCCTTCCTCCTCCACCATGCCTCCTTTTGCTCCCCCCTTCCTCCTCCACCATGCCTCCTTTTGCTCCCTTCTTCCTCCTCCACCATGCCTCCTTTTGCTCCCTTCTTCCTCCTCCACCATGCCTCCTTTTGCTCCCTTCTTCCTCCTCCACCATGCCTCCTTTTGCTCCCTTCTTCCTCCTCCACCATGCCTCCTTTTGCTCCCCTCTTCCTCCTCCACCATGCCTCCTTTTGCTCCCCTCTTCCTCCTCCACCATGCCTCCTTTTGCTCCCCTCTTCCTCCTCCACCATGCCTCCTTTTGCTCCCTTCTTCCTCCTCCACCATGCCTCCTTTTGCTCCCCTTCTTCCTCCTCCACCATGCCTCCTTTTGCTCCCTTCTTCCTCCTCCACCATGCCTCCTTTTGCTCCCTTCTTCCTCTTCCACCATGCCTCCTTTTGCTCCCCTCTTCCTCCTCCACCATGCCTCCTTTTGCTCCCCTCTTCCTCCTCCACCATGCCTCCTTTTGCTCCCCTCTTCCTCCTCCACCGTGCCTCCTTTTGCTCCCCTCTTCCTCCTCCACCGTGCCTCCTTTTGCTCCCCTCTTCCTCCTCCACCGTGCCTCCTTTGCTCCCCTCTTCCTCCTCCACCGTGCCTCCTTTTGCTCCCCTCTTCCTCCTCCACCGTGCCTCCTTTTGCTCCCCTCTTCCTCCTCCACCGTGCCTCCTTTTGCTCCCCTCTTCCTCCTCCACCGTGCCTCCTTTTGCTCCCCTCTTCCTCCTCCACCGTGCCTCCTTTTGCTCCCCTCTTCCTCCTCCACCGTGCCTCCTTTGCTCCCCTCTTCCTCCTCCACCGTGCCTCCTTTTGCTCCCCTCTTCCTCCTCCACCGTGCCTCCTTTTGCTCCCCTCTTCCTCCTCCACCGTGCCTCCTTTTGCTCCCCTCTTCCTCCTCCACCGTGCCTCCTTTTGCTCCCCTCTTCCTCCTCCACCATGCCTCCTTTTGCTCCCCTCTTCCTCCTCCACCATGCCTCCTTTTGCTCCCCTCCCCTGTGCAGCAGGGCTGTGAGATCAGTCCAGCCTGGGAGCCAAGGTGGTGATTTGCTCCTGCTTGGGATGTGAGAGGGTTTGAAAAATGACTTTGCATGCATCTAGGGTTGGGGTTTTTGTTTTCCACCTCCTCAGTGGCAGAAACAAAACAGAATTAAAGGCCAGAGCTGTTAGGAGCCTCCACTCCTCAGGAACTGCTGAGAAAGAAAGATTAATGTCTTTATGTTTGGGGTTTTTTTGGTGTTAAACAATGGTTTGGGGTTGGTCTTTTTTTTCCCCCCTCACAGTCTGGGGCGATGTGAGATGATAAATAACTAACAACTGGCAGGGTTTGTGTTCACATGCTGTGGATTGCTGGCCTTGGTGGGCCTGCCCCATGTGTCAGATTTTACTTTCAGGGGAACACAATGGACATTTCAGCAGGAACCCCAAAGTGAAAAGGAATTGGAACAGTGCTTCCCACAAGCCCACCGAGCCAAGAGCTCTTGCAGTCAGGCTAAGAGGCTCTGACCGACACCAGTGGCTTTCTCTGCTGTCATCAGCTGCTTCCAAGACAATAAAATATCTTCATGTGGTAAATCAAAACAGGGCTGGGCACAAAGAGACAAACGCAGATACACACAGCCCAGGAGGCAAATCGTGTCCTGGGCTGCAGCCAGGGGCAGTGTGGGCAGCAGGGCAGCAGAGGGGATTCTGCCCCTGGACTCTGCTCTGCCCAGACCTCACCTCCAATCCTGCCTCCAGCTCTGGGGTCCCCAGCAGGAGCAGGACACAGAGCTGCTGGACAGAGGCCAGAGGAGGCCACAAGGATGCTGCAAGGGCTGGAGCAGCTCTGCTGGGAGCACAGGCTGAGGGAGCTGGGGCTGTGCAGCCTGCAGAGGAGAAGGCTCCAGGGGCACCTCAGAGCTGCTGCCAGCACCTGAAGGGAGCCTGCAGGAAGGCTGCAGAGAGACTTCTGCTGAGGGGGGCTGGAGCCAGGCCCAGGGGGAATGGTTTGGAGCTGAGGCAGAGCAGGGGCAGAGTGGAGCTGAGGCAGAAGTTCTTCAGGGCCAGGGAGCTGAGCCTCTGGCCCAGGCTGCCCAGGGAGGCTGTGGCTGCCTCCTGCCTGGGGGTGCTGCAGGCCAGGCTGGATGAGGTCCTGAGCAGCTGAGTGTAGCTGAGAGTATCATAGTATCATAGAATCAGTCAGGGTTGGAAGGGACCACAAGGATCAGCCAGTTCCACCCCCCCTGCCATGGGCAGGGACACCCCACACTAGATCAGCCTGGCCACAGCCTCAGCCAGCCTGGCCTTAAACACCTCCAGGGACAGGGCCCCAACCACCTCCCTGCACAACCCATTCCAGGGCTTCACCACTCTCCTGGGGAAGAACTTCCTCCTCCCCTCCAGCCTCAATCTCCCCACCGCCAGCTTCATTCCATTAGTGTGGAGTAGTGAGTAATGTCCAGGCCATGCTGTGATGGGCAAGGTCTTGGTGGCTCCAGCAGTGAGTAATTTTCAGCCCACATTACTGTGGTCCAAGTCTTGGTGGCTCCAGTAGTGACAAACATTTCACCCACACTGCTGTGGTCAAAGTCTTGACCTCACCAGCAGCAGGGTCACCCCACTGTTAAGATGTGACCCTTTCAATTCCATCCTGATCAGTGGCTTTGGAGAACTGTTACGACATCACAGATCCAAGGGCCTGGCTCTGAGATGCTAAGGGTTTCCCAGCAAGATGCAACTGAAGTCCTCTTGAGGATACTCATGGCTCAGACACTCCAAGGCTAGGCAGGTTGTAGTCTCAGCTGGAAGCAATTTGTCCTGCTCCTTTGAGGGCTTCCTGCTGCTTCTAATGATGCTTCTGAAAAGGATCTGAGCCTGCTTTATCCTGGCCTCTTTTTAAACAAACCAACTTCCCAACTTCTGCCTCCAACCCTCAAGAGCCACCTGAGCGATTTCTCTCCTGATTCACATCCATCCACCTCCCTGAGTGCTCCTCCAGCTCCATTTTCTCCAGTGTGTGACTCTGGCTCTGCTGAGGCAGTAATGATTTTTGCTGGCTCCCAGCTGTGCTTGTTTGGTCTCAGGTGGCCCTGGCTACCAGCCTGGGCAGCACTTTTTCCACGTCTGTCAAAACATTGCTGTTTCCTTCGCCTTTCAGCTGGGTTGGGGGAAGTTGGTATTTGCTCACAGGCTTTGGCTCTGGTGAAAAGCAGCAGCCAATTAACATCTGGTCAGGAGCAGGCAGCCTTGCTCCAGTCCTTCTGTTTGGCCATGGAAAGAGACATTTCCATCTCCTGCTTTCGTTTGCCTCGAATCTCCAGCTGAATAACAGAGCTCAGGAGGTAAAAAATGGCAGCCAAAAAGCCTTGATCTGTGACCAGCTTCAGCACAAGAACAACTGCAGGAACATCATGGAAGCATGGAATGGGTTGGGCTGGAAGGGAACTCCAAAGGTCATCCAGTCCAAACCCCCTGCAGTCAGCAGAGACATCCCCCACTAGATCAGGTGGCTCAGAACCTGATGGGGCCTGACTCTGATTGTCTCTAGGGATGGGGTCTCCACCACATCTTTGGGCACCCTGGGCCAGTGCCTCACCACCCTCATAGTAAAGAACTTCTTCCTGATGAGGAGACCTTCTTGTGGCCTTCTAGCATCTTAAGGAGGGCCAGGGTTGAGCAGAGGGCTGGAGCTGCTGTGCTGTGAGGACAGACTGAGGGAGTTGGGGCTGTGCAGGCTGGAGAGGAGAAGGCTCCCAGGAGACCTCATTGTGGCCTTCCAGGATCTGAAGGGGGCTCCAAGAAAGCTGGGGAGGGACTTTTGAGGGTGTCAGGGAGGGATAGGACTGGGGGAGGATGGAGCAGAACTAGAAGTGGGGAGATTGAGATTGGATGCGAGGAAGAAGTTGTTGGCCATGAGGGTGGTGAGAGCCTGGCCCAGGCTGCCCAGGGAGGTGGTGGAAGCCTCCTGGCTGGAGGTGTTTGCAGCCAGGCTGGAGGTGGCTGTGAGCAACCTGCTGTGGTGTGAGGTGTCCCTGGCCATGGCAGGGGGTTGGAGCTGGCTGAGCCTTGAGCTCCCTTCCAGCCCTGACAGTTCTGTGCCTCTGTGATGTCCAACCTAAATGTGATTCACTGTAGGTGATGCTGCTGTATCAGGAAGGGTTGGGCTGGATGCTCTTCAGAGGTCCCTTCCAACTCCACCAGTCTGTGGCTGTGTAGGACAAGCCACAGTCTCATCCCTCTGGCAGACCACATGTGGCTATAAGAGACCTGGAGCTCTAAGAGACCTCTGGAGCCCCTTCCCTTCCCCAGGCTTTTCTGTATGGAGGGCCAGAAGAGAACCCCACTGCTCAGGAGCACAAATGGCTGCTTCCTCGAGCACTTTTGGATTTAATCAGGGTGCCAGGCTGCAGTAGGATGATCACTAATGAGAACATATTGAAATCCCTTAATTAATCTGTTAGCTGAACCACAGGCAGATTGGTGTCTGTGAATACGTGAGCTGGTAGCATCACTGAGTGTGTCTGCAAAAGCAAGGGGGGAATGTGAGCAGGCACAGACTGTGGCACATCATCACCATGGCCATAGCCTCAGGGAATGCTTTGGGTTGGAAAGGACCTGGAAGATCAGCTAAAGATCCAGGCTGGGGGAGTCAAGGCTCCCTCAGAGGTGTTCAAGGTGAGGCTTGATAGGGCTCTGGGCAACCTGACCTAGTTGAGGATGCTTCTGCTTACTGCAGAGTGTGTTGGACCAGATGACTTTTAGAGGTCCCTTCCAACCCAAACCATTCTCTGATTCAATGATTCTATGATTCATTTTAGCTTGGAGAAGAGAAGGCTCCAGGGAGACCTCAGAGCAGCCTTCCGGTACCTGAAAGGGCTGTAGGAGAGCTGGGGAGGGACTTGTGACAAGGGCTGGGAGTGCCAGGACCAGGGACAATGGTTTTGAGCTGGGAGAGGGGAGACTGAGACTGGAGAGGAGGAAGAAATCCCTGCCAGTGAGGCTGGGGAGACTCTGGCACAGGTTGCCCAGGGAGGCTGTGGCTGCCTCCTGCCTGGAGGTGTTCCAGGCCAGGCTGGATGAGGCCTTGAGCAGCCTGGGCTGGTGGGAGGTATCCCTGCCCATGGCAGGGGGTTGGCACTGGATGTGCTTTGAGCTCCCTTCCACCCCAACCCATTCCATGAATCTATGCATGCATAGTGGTCCCAGAAGGAAATCTCTTCGATGGCTGTCGGGGAGGAAACTCTAAACTTTTCACATTTGGGTTCAGTTCAGAAGAGCAGAAGGCAGCTTGGATGCTTACCTGGATGTTTTGTGTTGGAAAATGTCACTGGAAATCTTAGAAGAACCCTAAATACTTCCTGCTCTAAATCAAGCCTGAAATATCTTGAGCACTGCTCTTTGTTGTGGGGTCTTTGGTACTTCAGCTTTCTAGCCTCAGACAGAAACCAGAAATGCAGAAGCTTGTACAAACTGAAAAGGAATGGGGAAAAAAAAAAGAAGAGGCTTAACCAAACATTTCAGAACACTCACAAATGGAGAAGTGTTTGGAGGTTTAGAATAGAATAGAATAGACCAGGTTGGAAGAGAGAGCTGAGGCTGGGAGCTGCTGATCGCCAGAAGAATATTCAGGGCTGTTCTATTTCACAGTCACAGAATGGGTTGGGTTGGAAGAAGACCTCAAAGCTGATCCAGCTCCAATCCCCTGCCATGGGCAGGGTCACTTCCCACCAGCCCAGGCTGCTCAGGGCCTCATCCAGCCTGGCCTTGGTGGAGTCACCATCACTGGAGGTGTTTAGGGAGAGACTGGATGGGGTGCTTGGTGCCATGGTTTAGTTGATCAAATGGTGCTGGGTGAGAGGTTGGATTGGATGATCTCTGAGGTCTTTTCCAACCTGGTTTATTCTATTCTATTGTAATCTAGTATAATATATTCCCTTCCCTTCCCTTCCCTTCCCTTCCCTTCCCTTCCCTTCCCTTCCCTTCCCTTCCTTCCCTTCCCTTCCCTTCCCTTCCCTTCCCTTCCCTTCCCTTCCCTTCCCTTCCCTTCCCTTCCCTTCCCACCTCCAGGGAGGAGGCATCCATGGCACAATTTCAGGTTATTTCCCAGGGAGCAGAGCCCAGCCCCAGCTCCCTGCAGCCTCCTCTCAGGGAGCTGCAGAGAGCAATGAGGTCTCCCTCAGCCTCCTCTGCTCCACACTCAACACCCCCAGGGCCCTCAGCTGCTCCTCCCCAGCCCTCTTCTCCAGACCCTTCCCCAGCTCTGTTGCCCCTCTCTGGACTGTTCCAGCTCCTCAATGTCCTTCTTGGAGTGAGGAGCCCAAACCTGCAGCTGATCTGCAGGGCAGAGCTGCTCCAGTGGTATCTGCTGTGGGCTGAGGATTGGGAATGTTGGCAGCAGCAGCCTTTGTGATAGGATCTCTTGTTCCTGAGCAGCACATCTCACAATGCTCTTTGACACCACTTTATTTGCTAGGATCAGTCCCCAGCTCCTCCTGGAGGACTCTCCAGTTTCATTGCTCACAGTGGGTTCTTAGAAGTTCATTTCCCTGCACACAATTCCTTCACAACTCTGAGCCAGGAAGGTCTCATTTTATTCCCCATCTGTTTGTACTCCTTCAGTGCTCCTCCCCTGCATTAACCTTCCACATCTGGTTCCAGGCTTTCTGCAGAAGGCCCAGAATCGTGGCTGCAGCCAGGATCTTCACCACTTTTCCCCTAGTTCAGGAATGTACCCACAGGGAAAAAATTGCCAGAGCATCAGAGTCAACTGGAGCCTTCTTCTGAGAAGCTCAGTGCCTTTGGGTGCTTTGCCTTCAAGTGTCCTTCCACTTGGTCTAACCTGAGTCAAAAGTCAGAAGGGCAGTGGTTGCTGACACAACCAGCAGGTGTGTTCAGTGAAGTCATTGTCCAAATTCCATCAGATCAAGACTAAAGCCTGAATCAAGACTAAACCCTGAGACCAGCTGGAACCACTGCTTATTTAGTCAGAAAGCTCTGCTGCCATTCAGCAAGACCTGGACAGGCTGGAGAGCTGGGCAGAGGAGAACCTCATGGAGTTCAACCAGGGCAAGTGTGGGGTCCTGCTCCTGGGGAGGAAGAAGCCCCTGCAGCTGTGCAGCTGAGGAGGTGACCTGCTGGCAAGCAGCTCTGTGGACAAGGACCTGGGAGTGCTGGGGGACAAGTTCCCCAGGAGCCAGCAATGTGCCCTTGTGGCCAGGAAGGTCAATGGTGTCCTGGGGTGCATGAAGAAGATGGCCAGAAGGTTGAGGGAGATTCTTCTCCCTCTCTGGTGAGGCCACACATGTAGAATTGTGGCTAGTTCTGGGCTCCCCAGTTCAAGAGCTCCCCCTCAGCCTCCTCTTCTCCACACTCAACACCCCCAGCTCCCTCAGCTGCTCCTCCCCAGCCCTCTTCTCCAGACCCTTCCCCAGCTCTGTTGCCCTTCCCTGGCCCTGCTGCAGCCCTCAGTGTCCTTCTTGCAGTGAGCAGCCCAAAACTGAGCCCAGCACTCAAGCTGTGGCCTCCCCAGTGCTGATCCAGGGGCACAATCCCTGCCCTGCTCCTGCTGCCCACACCACTGCTGCTCCAGGCCAGGCTGCTGCTGCCCTTCTTGGCCACCTGGGCACCCCCTGGCTCGTCTTCAGCAGGCTGAGAAGAAGCAGTAATGAAGCAATTCCTGTACAACACTTTTTAATCCCAAACCATCAGAATCCCAGCATGGAAGGGGTTGGAAGGGACCTCTGAAGATCATCCAGTCCAACCCCCCACCCCGCTCAAGCAGGGTCACCTGAAGTAAATCACACAGGGTCACATCCAGCCTGCTTTTGAACATCCCCAGAGGTGGCAGCTCCTCCCCAAAGCCACAGATGCACAAACTGCTTGCCACTTTGCAGAAATTCAAGTCCCCCAGGGCTATCCTGAGACCAAAATCTTGTCATAGCAACCTGTGTCCAACCTATCACCCAACACCACCTAAACAACTAACCCATGGCACCAAGCACCCCAGCAAGTCTCCTCCTGAACACCTCCAGTGACGGCGACTCCACCACCTCCCCAGGCAGCCCATTCCAATGGGCAATCACTCTCTCTGTATAGAACTTCTTCCTAACATCCAGCCTGAACTTCCCCTGGCGCAGCCTGAGACTGTGTCCTCTTGTTCTGGTGCTGGCTGCCTGGGAGAAGAGACCACAAGGAGGAGCAGAGGGCTGGAGCTGCTCTGCTGTGAGGACAGGCTGAGGGAGTTGGGGTTGTGCAGGCTGGAGAGGAGAAGGCTCCCAGGAGACCTCATTGTGGCCTTCCAGGATCTGCAGGGGGCTCCAAGAAAGCTGGGGAGGGACTTTTGAGGGTGTCAGGGAGGGATAGGACTGGGGGGGATGGAGCAAAACTGGAAGTGGGGAGATTGAGATTGGCTGTGAGGAAGAAGTTGTTGCCCAGGAGGGTGGTGAGAGCCTGGCCCAGGCTGCCCAGGGAGGTGGTGGAAGCCTCCTGGCTGGAGGTGTTTGCAGCCAGGCTGGAGGTGGCTGTGAGCAACCTGCTGTGGTGTGAGGTGTCCCTGCCCATGGCAGGGGGTTGGAGCTGGCTGAGCCTTGAGCTCCCTTCCAACCCTGACAGTTCTGTGATCCTAAGAACAACACAACTCAGAAAAAAAGTCCCCAACAGACAGGGAGACATAAAAACAAACCAAGAAACCAACCAAAACCAACAACAAAACTCAAACAAACAAACAAAACCCAAACAAAAAGCCCCTCAAATCCCCCAACAACGACAAACAACAAACCCCTCCCAGATCCACAACAAAACCAACCCAAAACAACCCAAACCAACCCAAAACAACAACAAAATCCAACCATTAAAAGAAAATTAAAGGAGTTTATAAAGGATTTACAGCACAGCTCCTGGGGTGCCAGCAGACTGCTCTGTCCCCTGCACATCTGACACACCTCCTCCTGTCCCACACAAACGTTCCCCCTACCACCTAACTTTATCCCATGGAGCTGAAGTCTAGCTCTCATCAATCCTGGATTGCAGAACTTCCAGGGACTTTCTCCTCTCCCCCTCATCCTCCCTGCTCTTTCGTGGTGTGTGCCAGAGGTCCTCTGCCTTGCTGTCTCCAGCTGATCCTGGCTGTGGGATGTTGGAGGGTGAGGGAGAAGGGGCAGGAGCCAGCCCCTGCCTTGCTGTCTCCAGCTGATCCTGGCTGTGGGATGTTGGAGGGTGAGGGAGAAAGGGCAGGAGCCAGCCCCTGCCTTGCTGTCTCCAGCTGATCCTGGCTGTGGGATGTTGGAGGGTGAGGGAGAAGGGGCAGGAGCCAGCCCCTGCCTTGCTGTCTCCAGCTGATCCTGGCTGTGGGACCTTGTAGGGGGAGGGGGAAGGGGAGGGAGGGGGTCCCTCGGTGGCGGGGGAGGGGGGAGCAGGGGGGGTGTGTGCGTTGGGGGTGGGCTGACAGCTGAAACAGATGATGCCTCGCACCACCTATGTAAACAGAGGGAGGCGCTGGGGCTGATGGAGCACAGCGATATGACCCTGCCCATAGAGCCGCTGAGTCTAGACTCCAGATGTGCTCTCCCTGTTACCAGCCCGAGTCAGATCCAACTGGTAAATATTTCTACCAGATGACACTGGGCTCAGTTACAGAAATGAGGACAAAGGACAAAAATAGGCAGGAGGGGAGGGTGGGGGGCAGGGAAGGAGAAATAAAACCCCCCACACCCTCAATTACTAATAGTAAAGGAGTCCTGGGCATTGTTGCTGCTTGGCAGAGCATCCTGCATAGCTGTGGGGCTGAGGAGGGGTAATCACTGCAATGGATCCTGTACCTCCCTTGTATTTTCTTACCATGCTCAGCTGAAAGGGTTCCAAGGCAAACTGAAGGCTATTTAAGCAAATTAGTCACTTCAAAAAATGAACTGAAACAGAGGTCTGTAAAGGATGAAATAAAATTTATACTAGGGCTCTACCATATGGACAGAAAGGAAGGAAGGGGAGGGGGGGGGAAGCATGGCCTGGGTAAGCTGGGGCTGGCAAAGTGTTTATTGGGCAGTGAGTGAGTGCTGGGGGATTCCTTCAGAGAAGGGAGGGATGAGGGCACCAGAGCACTCTGCAGACACTGAATTCAGCTTGGGAAGGCCTGGCCCTTGCTCTTTCATCTCCCCACATGAAAATCCCCCCATCAGGACAGGCTGGGAGGGCTGGGGGGTTTTCAACCTGGAGGAGAAAAGGCTCCAAGGAGACCACAGAGCAGAGGTGTTTAAGGCCAGGCTGGATGAGGCTGTGGCCAGGCTGATCTGGTGTGGGGTGTCCCTGCCCACGGCAAGGGGGTTGGGGCTGGATGATCCTTGTGGTCCCTTCCAACCTTGACTGATTCTATACTATGATACTTCCAGTGCCTGCAAGGGCTCCAGGAGAGCTGGGGAGGGACTTGTGATGACAAGGGCTGGGAGTGCCAGGTTGAGTAGTGTAGTATAGTATGAGTCAGGGTTGGAAGGGACCACAAGGATCAGCCAGTTCCAACCCCCCTGCCATGGGCAGGGACACCCCACACTACATCAGCCTGGCCACAGCCTCAGCCAGCCTGGCCTTAAACACCCCCAGGGACAGGGCCCCAACCACCTCCCTGCACAACCCATTCCAGGGCTTCACCACTCTCCTGGGGAAGAACTTCCTCCTCCCCTCCAGCCTCAATCTCCCCACCTCCAGCTTCATTCCATTCCCCCTACTCCTATCACTGCCTGAGATCCTCAGCAGTCCCTCCCCAGCCTTCCTGTAGCCCCCTGCAGATCCTGGAAGGCCACAATGAGGTCACCTGGGAGCCTTCTCTTCTGCAGACTGAACAGCCCCAACTCCTTCAGTCTGTCCTCACAGCAGAGCAGCTCCAGCCCTCTGCTCATCCTCCTGGCCCTGCTCTGGACAAGGGCTTGGGGCCATGGCTTTGAGACTGGAGAGGAGGAAGAAATTCTTGCCAGTGAGGGAGGGGTGGAGACTCTGGCACAGGCTGCCCAGGGAGGCTGTGGCTGCCTCCTGCCTGGAGGTGTTCAGGGCCAGGCTGGATGAGGCCTTGAGCAGCACTGAGCAGCATGGGCTGTCCCTGCCCATGGCAGGGGGTGTGGAACTAGTCCATAAGAGTCACAGAATGGTTTGGGTTGGGAGGGACCTCCAAAGCTCCTCCAGTCCAACCCCCTGCAGGCAGCAGGGACATCCTCCACTGGATCAGGTTGCTCAGAGCCTTCTCCAGCCTCACATTGAATATCTCCAGGGATGGAGCCTCAGCTACCTCCCTGGGCAGCCTGCTGCAGTGTTCCAGCAGCCTCCTGGTGCAGAAGTTGTTCCTCACATCCAATCTCAATCTGCTCTGCTCTCATTTCAAACCATTGCCTCTCATCCTGTTCCTGCAGCCTTTTGCAACAGTCCCTCTGCAGCCTTCTTGTAGCCTCTTCAGGTTCTGGCAGTCTGCTGATAGGTCTCCCTGAAGCCTTCTCTTCTCCAGGCTGAACACCCCCAGTTCCCTCAGCCTGTCCTCATCTGCTTCAGACAAATAAAATGAGGCAGCAGAGCTCTTCAGAGGCTCTTTGCTTCTACCTTTTTCATCCTGTATGGTTTGGTGCCTCGTAACCACAGGCAAAGGATTTGGCTTTGCAGAGAGATTCAGTCCTAGGCAGTGTGTGCTGAGGGAGAGCAAGCACAGGAGAGCATTAGAACCACAGAATGATTTGGGTTAGAAAAGCTCTCTGAGATCCTCCAGTCCCACCATCAACCCACCCCTACCATGGCCACCAAACCCTGGCCCCAAGTGCCATGGCCACAGGTTTCTGGAACACTTACAGGGATGGGAACTCCACCTCCTCCCTGGGCAGCCTCTGCCAGTGAATCATCTGCAGCCTGGATGAAGACATCTGCAATTTGCACAGACATTGTTTGAGTCCCATGTCTGCAAGAGGACTGCCAATGCAGAGATTCCAGCAGGAGATGTGGCAAGAGAAGATATCTGAATTGAAATGGTCATGAGGAGTGCAGCAGCTGGGTCAGGGCAATCCCAGGCACTGATATGGGCTGGGCAGGGACTGGCTGGAGAGCAGCCCTGAAGGGATGGACTTGGGGGTGCTGGGGGAGGAGAAGCTCAACAGCAGCCAGCAGTGAGCACTTGCAGCCCAGAGAGCCAAGCAGAGCCTGGGCTGCAGCAAGAGAAGTGTGGCCAGCAGGGCCAGGGAGGGGATTCTGCCCCTCTGCTCCACTCTGCTGAGACCACAGCTGCAGCTCTGGGGCCAGTTCTGGAGCCTCTGTGCCAGGAAGGATCTGGAGGTGCTGGAAGGTGTCCAGAGAAGGGCCAGGAGGAGGAGCAGAGGGCTGGAGCTGCTGTGCTGTGAGGACAGACTGAGGGAGTTGGGGCTGTGCAGGCTGGAGAGGAGAAGGCTCCCAGGAGACCTCATTGTGGCCTTCCAGGATCTGCAGGGGGCTCCAAGAAAGCTGGGGAGGGACTTTTGAGGGTGCCAGGGAGGGATAGGACTGGGGGGGATGGAGCAAAACTAGAAGTGGGGAGATTGAGATTGGCTGTGAGGAAGAAGTTGTTGCCCAGGAGGGTGGTGAGAGCCTGGCACAGGCTGCCCAGGGAGGTGGTGGAAGCCTCCTGGCTGGAGGTGTTTGCAGCCAGGCTGGAGGTGGCTGTGAGCAACCTGCTGTGGTGTGAGGTGTCCCTGCCCATGGCAGGAGGTTGGGGCTGGCTGAGCCTTGGGGTCCCTTCCAACCCTGACAGTTCTGTGATTCAAAGGAGCAGCTTGGGTCCTCACTTTGGACTCAAACCAGCAGCAGGAGCTTTGAACTGCATTAGAAAAGCTTCCCTAATCCAAATGTTCCTTGGGATAACCTTTTAAACAGCTAACCTTCTAGTGAGGTTGGAACTTCAGCCTTTGCTGTGCACACCTGGGAAGCTCTCACTTTGCCTTCAAGAGACAGAGTGGATTTACTTACGACCTGGCTCTGCTTGCACTCTCTGCCTTTGCTTTTGGTTGTTTGGTTGGGTTTTGCTTTATTCCTCTTCCCTTTCCTCTTCCCTTGGTGCTTGAGGATTTCTAGCCAAGTGCTAAACGCTCCTGAGGAGAATTTGCAAGTGCTGAGGCAAGAACAGTTTGGCTGGGTAGAGGCTCTCTGGTGAGCAGTGGGGAAACTGCTTCCTTAACTGGGTGACAGCTGCTGATCATTTTGGGAAGCTGTACTGGGAGGTTACCAAACAGATTCTCCGACTCAAGAGTTTCTTTCCTTGGACCTTTTCACCCTCTTTACCTTTTTTTATCCTATTTCCCTTTTTACCCTATTTAATTTTTACCCTACTTCCCCTTTTTACACTGTTTTACTTTTTATCCTATTTCCCTTTTTATGCTATTTAAATTTTACTCTATTTACCTTTTCATCCTTTTTACCTTTTTTCATCCTTTTTACCTTTTCATCTTGTTTAATTTTTACCCTCTTTCCCTTTTTACCCTATTTCCCTTGTAATCCTATTTCCTTTTTTACCCTATTTAATTTTTATCCTATTTCCCCTTTTTACCCTATTTCCCCTTTTTACCCTGTTTACCTTTTTGTCCTATTTCCCTTTTTAGCCCATTTAAATTTTACTCTATTTACCTTTTCCTCCTATTTACCTTTTCATCCTATTTACTTTTTCATCCTATTTAATTTTTACCCTATTTATTTTTTCCCTATTTCCCTTTTTACCCTGTTTACCTTTTTATCCTATTTATCTTTTCATCCTATTTAATTTTTGCCCTATTTATTTTTTTCCCTATTTCCCCTTTAATCCTATTTATTTTTTTCCCCTTTCCCTTGTTACCCTATTTAACCTTTACCCTATTTCCCTTTTTACCCAATTTAATCTTTACCCTATTTCCCTTTCTACCCCATTTACTTTTTTATCCTATTTAATTTTTCCCCCTTTCCTTTTTTACCCTATTTAATCTTTACCCTACTTCCCCTTTTACCCTATTTACCTTTTTATCCTATTTAATTTTTACCCTACTTATTTTTTCCCTATTTCCCTTTTTACCCTGTTTACCTTTTTATCCTATTTATCTTTTCATCCTATTTAATTTTTGCCCTATTTATTTTTTCCCTATTTCCCCTTTAATCCTGTTTAATTTTCCCCCCCTTTCCCTTTTTACCCTATTTAACCTTTACTCTATTTCCCTTTTTACCCTATTTACCTATTATCCTATTTAATTTTTTTCCCTATTTCCCTTTTTTTACCCTGTTTCCCTTTTAATCTTATTTCCCTTTTTATCCTATTCACCTTTTTAACCAATTTCCCTGTTTTCCCTATTTCCCTTTTTCCCCTACAGAGAGAGAGGGGGAAAGGTAGAACAAGTGAGCCCCAGCAGGCTCTGCCCTGGGCATGAACCAAGCCTGCTTCATTCCCCCCCCCAGGCTCAGCATTTATTCACCTCGTGGCTTGCCACCATGGCTGCACTAAATGCAGCCAAATGCAGTGCTCAAGGCCCTGAGGAGGCAGGAGAGGTGCTGCTTTGTGGTGGTAGAAGAGAGAAGAGCACTGAGCAGGCCCTACAAGAAGGGAAAAAGGGAGAAAATAAAAGCACTTTTGGTTTCCTTCGCCGGAGGCTCTCCTCGTCCACAAATGACTCTTCCCAACAGGGTCAGCCTCTCAGAACTGACCTCATTCTCCACTCCCAGCTCTCCTGAGAAGGGCTTTTCAAACAGGGGATGGCTCTTTGATCTGCTGGCTTCCTGGGGTTCTTCCCACCATGGTTTTTGAGCAGCTTCACCTCGCTGCCCAGGTCACTGAACATGAAGAGCTGCCCACAGAGCATCGCAACTGTGCTCAGGCCTCATCTCCCACAGCCTGCAGCCCAGAAATGCTGCTGACTTCCCAGCCTCCAGCCCCATCAATCACCTGGGGGTTGGGCAGACTTGGAGCAGGTGAGGACATCCATGTCCCAGGAGCAGCAACCTCTAAGAATGGAAGGCAGCATCCCATGTTTGCCCTAGTAAGAGCCAAATGTTTTTAGCCTTGAGCTTAGTTCCCCCCAGGAGCTGCAAACCCCCCTTTTGCTCCAGGAAAAACAGAACAAAACAAACCAACCAAACAAAAATACCCTAAACAAACAAACACACCCCCCTCCCCAAACCCCCCACCTCCTGGGAATTAAAGGATGGGAGAAACAAAGACAGAAACCTGAGAGCTAACTCCATAGAATCTTAGAAGTGTTGAGGTTGGAAGAAACTTTTGGGATGAAGATTGGCTGTGAGGAAGAAGTTGTTGGCCAGGAGGGTGGTGAGAGCCTGGCCCAGGCTGCCCAGGGAGGTGGTGGAAGCCTCCTGGCTGGAGGTGTTTGCAGCCAGGCTGGAGGTGGCTGTGAGCAACCTGCTGTGGTGTGAGGTGTCCCTGGCCATGGCAGGGGGTTGGAGCTGGCTGAGCCTTGAGCTCCCTTCCAAGCCTAAGGCTTCTGTGATTCTATGATAAAGCCCAACCATTAATGTTATGGAGGATTCATTCCTGTGTAGAGTCACTGTAAAAGCCACAAAGCATTCCCTGCCTCAGCAAGAAGCCCACCCTGTGTTCAGGACAAGAAGAAAGGTCTCATTTCCAGCCAAGCATGATGGAAAGGTCTAAAGGGTTGTGTCCATCTTGTGAAGACAGTTTTGGTCCAGTCACATCAAAGTGCTCCTGATAAACAGAGCTTCTGTTTCAGAGCATCAAATGACTGAGTGTGCAGAGGAATCTTCAGTAGAAGAATCATAGAAACATTCAGGGGAGGGGAGGGGGAGGAGAGGAGAGGAGAGGGAGAGGAGGAGAGGAGAGGAGAGGAGAGGAGAGGAGAGGAGAGGAGAGGAGGGAGAGGGAGAGGGAGGGGAGGGGAGGGGGGGGAGGGAGAGGGAGAGGGAGAGAGGAGAGGAGAGGGGAGAGGAGAGGGAGAGGAGGAGGAGGAGAGGAGAGGAGAGGGAGAGGGAGAGGGAGGAGAGAGGAGAGGAGAGGGAGAGGAGAGGGAGGAGGGAGAGGGAGGGAGGAGGGAGGGAGGGAGGGGAGGGAGGGGGAGGGGGAGGGAGGGAGGGAGGAGGGAGGAGGGAGGAGGGAGGGAGAGGGAGAGGGGGAGAGGAGAGGAGGGAGAGGAGGAGGGAGAGGGAGGGGAGGAGAGGGAGGAGAGGGAGAGGGAGAGGAGAGGAGAGGAGGAGAGAGGAGAGGAGAGAGGAGAGGAGAGGAGAGGGAGAGAGAGGAGGGGGGAGAGGAGAGGGAGAGAGGAGAGGGAGAGGAGAGGGAGGGAGGAGAGGAGAGGAGAGGAGAGGAGAGGGAGAGGAGAGAGGAGAGGAGAGGAGAGGGAGAGGGGAGAGAGGAGAGGGAGAGGAGAGGAGAGGAGAGGAGAGGAGAGGAGAGGAGAGGAGAGGAGAGGAGAGGGGAGGGGACCTTCAAGATCATGGTGTCCAACCCATCAACCAATCCAACACCACCTAATCAACTAACCCATGGCACCAAGCACCCCAGCAAGTCTCCTCCTGAACACCTCCAAGGATGGTGACTCCACCACCTCCCTGGGCAGCCCATTCCAATGGGCAATCACTCTCTCTGCATAGAATTTCTTCCTAACATCCAACCTAAACCTCCCCTGGCACAGCTTGACACTGTGTCCTCTTGTTCTGGTGCTGGCTGCCTGGCAGAAGAGACCAACCCCCACCTGGCTACAACCTCCCTTCAGGTAGTTGTAGAGAGCAATAAGGTCTCCCCTGAGCCTCCTCCTCTCCAGGCTAAGCAGCCCCAGCTCCCTCAGCCTCTCCTCACAGGGCTGTGCTCCAGACCCCTCCCCAGCTTTCTTGCCCTTCTCTGGACTCGTTCCAGCAGCTCAACCTCCTTCCTAACCTGAGGGGCCCAGAGCTGGACACAGGACTCGAGGTGTGGCCTAACCAGTGCAGTGTCCAGGGGCAGAATGAACCCTCAGGATCACCAAATCCAGCTGAGAACTCTACAAGGCTCAGCCCTAAACCATAGCCCCAAGCACCACAGCCAAACCACCTTTAAACACATCCAGGGTTGGGGACTCCACCACCTCCCTGGGCAGCACATTCCAGTGCCTGAGCTCTCTTCCAGCATCTATAATGGGGGTCTTAGAATAACAGAATGGTAGAGGTTGGAAGGGACCTCCAGAAATCATCCAGTCCAACCCTCCTGCCAGAGCAGGGCCACCTAGGGCAGGCTGCACTGGAACTTCTCCAGGTGGGTTTGGGAAGTCTCCAGAGCAGGAGACTCCACAGCCTCCCTGGGCAGCCTGCTGCAGGGCTCTGCCAACCACACACCAAAGAATTTTCTCCTTAAATTCAAGTGAAATCTCCTGGGTTCCAGCTTGTGTCCCTTGCCCCTTGTCCTGTCCCTGGGCACCACTGAAGAGAGCCCAGCCCCAGCCTCATGACCTCACCCTTTAGATCTGATCAGATCTGATCCCTTCTCCCCTCCAGACTTAGCAGCCCCAGGGCGCTCAGCTTCTCCTCCTCACAGAGCTGCTCCAGGCCCCTCAGCAGCTTTGTAGCCTGCCTTGGACTCTCTCCAGCAGTTCCCTCTCTCTCTTCAACTGGGGAGCCCAGAACTGGACACAATGCTCCAGGTAAGGCCTCAGCAGGTCAAAGTAGGGTGGAGGAAAACCTGTCTTGACCTGCTGGCCACACTCTTCTTAATTCACCCCAGGAGACCATTGGCCTTCTTGGCCATGAAGGCACATTTCTGGCTCATGGGAGCTTGCTGTCCTCCAGCACTCCTAGGTCCTTCTCCTGGTGGTAGATAGGTAAAAGGAGGTAGAGAGCCAAAGATGTCATCATGCAGTGGCAACTGGAGTCAAAGGCAGAGAAAGGGATGGGAGGGAACTGGATCCTTGCAGGAGAGGTGCTCTCAGCAGGGCAGTGATGGAGAGCCACACTTCCTTCTCCTGCCAAAGAACACAGTTGTGACTGCAGTGCAGGGCTCAGGCATCGCCTTGCAGATGCTGTGCACTGCCTGGAATCAGTTCCTGCAGCCTCATCTATTAAAAGCACATGGGGCAGGCAGGTCCCACCCAGCGAGCTGCTGCCTCCCACCCGCCGGCAGAGGCAACATCTGCTCCCCCGACCTGCCTCTTGCTCGAGTGGTGTGCATGTGTGCAGGCAGCAAACCCACCCCAGCAGCCTCCTGCTCTCTCTCTCTCCCTGCTCTTCAACACTCCAGAAGATGCTTTGGTTTGAAATGTAACAATTGCACAAATTATCATTTCCAGAAGGCCCAGAGGCAGAGCCTCTGTTCCACCCCTCCCAGGCTTTACAGGCAGAACATTTCCTGTTACATCCAAGAGGCTGCTGGCTGCCACGGGGTGTGGCACACAATTAGGTACAGCTTGGTTGAAACCGCTGCCTGGGCTCCATCAAACAGAGAATAAAGCCTGAATCACTCCCTGAGACCAGCTGGAGCCGGTGGTTATTTATTCAGAAGGCTCTGCTGCCATCCAGCAGCACCTGGGCAGGGTGGAGAGCTGAGCTGGGCAGAGGAGAACCTCATGGAGCTCAGCAAGGGTAAGTGGAGGGTCCTGCACCTGGGGTTCTCCATGGTTCATGTAAACAGCAGAGAAAAGGCAATTATTAGAGCTAAGTAAAACACCAGATATCTGGAGGAGAAGGCCTTGGGGGTGTCAGGTGGTGAGAAACTCCCCAGGAGCCAGCAATGGTCCCTGGCAGCCCAGAGCCAGCTGAGTGCTGAGCTGCAGCCAGAGCAGGGAGAGCAGCAGCACAGGGAGGGGATTCTGCCCCTCTGCTCTGCTCAGACCCCACCTGCAGCACTGCCTCCAGCTCTGAGGCCCCCAGCACAAGAAGGACCTGGAGCTGCTGGAGAGGGTCCAGAGGAGGCCACAAAGATGATCAGAGGCTGGAGATGTCCCCTGTGGGGACAGGCTGGTAGAGTTGGAGCTGTTCAGCTTGGAGAAGAGAAGGGAGACCTCAGAGCAGCCTTCCAGTACTTGAAGGGGCTACAAGAAAGCTGGGGAGGGACTTTTGACAAGGGCTGGGAGTGCCAGGACCAGGGACAATGGCTTTGAGCTGGGAGAGAGGAGACTGAGACTGGAGATGAGGAAGAAATCCCTGCCAGTGAGGCTGGGGAGAGCCTGGCACAGGTTGCCCAGGGAGGCTGTGGCTGCCTCCTCACTGGAAGGGTGCCAGGCCAGGCTGGATGAGGCCTTGAGCCACTTGGGCTGGTGGGAGGGGTCCCTGCCCATAGCAGGGGGTTGGAGCTGGATGATCGTTGAGGTCCCTTCCAACCCAACCCATTCTGTGATCTACCCAAACCTGTACCAGGCACAGTGAGAGTAGAAGGATGGATGGATGGGTGGGTGGATGGATGGATGGGTGGGTGGGTGGATGGATGGATGCTGTCTGGGACTGTCCATGCTGCTAGCTGGTAAATGGTTGACGTCTTCTGCTCCTATCTCCACTTCTAGCTGAGAAACCCCAGCCCTCAGCTTCCAGGAGAGAGGAACTCAGAAGGGGCCTCCTGCAAACCTGCCAGGGTGGTGCAGCTGAGAAGAGTTCCCACGTGGTGAACTGGCTGCAAGGTGGCAGCAGCCCCCTGGGGCAGTTGGCTCATGCATTTAGCTGAGTGCAGTGATTGCTGTGGCAGTCCCAGCACACTGCCAGGCTGCTTCCTACTCTGTGCTCCAGCCCAGCTCTTTTCCTTCCTTTTGCCATCCTCTGCTGCCTGTTTTTGATGTCCTCCTTCGCTGTCTCGCCGTAGAACACTTTGGGTTGGCTTGGACCTTACAGACCATCTTGTTCCAAGCCCACAGTTTGCCAGCTAGCACTCAGTGACCATGAAAAATGTCCTTCTCTGGAGGGTTACATGAATATCAGCTGTCCCTGTCCCCCTTCCAGGCCATCAATGTCTATCAGGGTCAGCAAGCTCTGGGCTCTCCAGCTGCAGATGGTCTCTCTGGTAGCATGGCTACTGCCTCTGATTTTTATTGATCAGCAGCAGACAAACCTTGCTGTGCACACAAGCTCAACAGCTGCTCCTTCTTGAGCAGTTCATAATTCATGCTTCCTAGCTTCCCTTACCTCTAGCATGCACCAGCAGAGCTCCACGTTGCTGTTGTGGGCAGCAGGGGAGAGGGCAGCAGTACTGGGGGCACTGGGAAGCCTGAAATGCAGCTCTGCATGAGGGGAGCAGAAAGGTGGCAGAGACCTGCTGAGGAGCTGGTCAGAGCTGAGGAATCCTGGGATCATAGAATGGGTTGGGTTTGGAAGGGACTTTAAAGATCCTCCAGCTCCAACCCCCTGCCATGGGCAGGGACACCTCCCACCAGCCCAGGCTGCTCAAGGCCTCATCCAACCAGGTTTTGATGCCCCCTCCCTGGAGGTGTTCCACAGCCTCCCTGGGCAACCTGCTCCAGTCTCTCCCCACCCTCACTGCCAAGGAATTCTTCTTCATCTCCAGTCTCATTTTCCCCTCTCCCAGCTCAAAGCCATTGTCCCTCATCCTGGCACCCCCAGCCCTGGTCACAAGTCCCTCCCCAGCTCTCCTGCAGCCCCTTCAGGAAGGCTGCTCTGAGGTCTGCCTGGAGCCTTCTCTTCTCCAGGCTGAACAGCCCCAACTCTCCCAGCCTGGCCCCACAGGGGAGGTTCTCCAGCTTCTGAAAATCTCTGTGGCCTCCTCTGGACACACTGCATCAGCTCCAGGTCCTTTCTGTGCAGGGGACACCTGAGCTGGAGGCAGTGCTGCAGGTGGGGTCTGAGCAGAGCAGAGCAGAGGGGCAGAATCCCCTCCCTGTGCTGTTGTTCTCCCTGCTCTGCATGCAGCCCAGGACATGGTTGCCTTCTGGGCTGCCAGGGACCTTTGTGGCTCCTGGGGAGTTTGTCAGCAGCATACAGAGAGTCTCTTGTGTGTGATGAGAAACCAGGAGGGAAACACCACCTGAAGACTAAGTCCTATGAATGGCCTTTGCTAAGACAGGGCACTGGACCAAAGCTGGGAGTTGAGTGAAGAGCCAAATCAAGCAGCAGAGAGCCAAGGGAAGTTCATGGCAGTGATCAACTGATCCAGTTAAAGATGTCCCTGGTGATTGTAGCAGGGTTGGATGAGATGACCTTTGAAGGTCCCTTCCAACCCAATGCATTCTGTGACTCTGGCCCCAGGGCTAACCTTCAGGACCCTTAGCAGTGTCTGTTCTATCCAGCTCAGTCTGAATCTGTCCTCCTTCAAGAGGGGCTGAAAATCCTGATGGCTGTTCAGTGCCCCTAAGTGTGAAAGGAAGTGTGAGAGGAAGGTCCAGCTCCTGCTGATGGTCCAGATCTCCCAAGCAGTGTTGCAGCTGGCACCAGCTGGCAGCCTCCTCCCCAGCCCTGGAAGGGAGGTTAAGAAACCAGACTGGGCAAAGAATTCTTTTCCCACTCCTGGGTGCAATCTGCTGAGGTCCAAGTTGAAGCAGGGAAGAAGGCAGTGATAGGACTAGGGGGAATGGAATGAAGCTGGAGGTGGGGAGATTCAGGCTGGAGGGGAGGAGGAAGTTCTTCCCCAGGAGAGTGGTGAAGCCCTGGAATGGGTTGTGCAGGGAGGTGGTTGGGGCCCTGTCCCTGGAGGTGTTTAAGGCCAGGCTGGCTGAGGCTGTGTCCAGGCTGATGTAGTGTGGGGTGTCCCTGCCCATCTCAGGGGGGTTGGGACTGGCTGATCCTTGTGGTCCCTTCCAACCCTGACTGATGCTATGATACTAAGAGCCCCAAATCCTTGCTGCTTCTGCTGCACCTTCTCCCTGCTTCAACTCACCAGGGTCTCTCCAGACCCCCTGCCCTGAGAGCCAAATGCACAACAAACTCTCTAGGGAGATGTCCTTGGGGTTGGTAGGGGAAAAGGGTAAGCAACCAACAGTTTCTAGCCCATTGTGCTAATCCTGCAGTGACTGATGTGGATCCCAATGCTACCAGCATAGCAGGTTGGCAGAGACATTTCATTACCTTAATTGAGGATGAGAAGGAATGGTGCAGAGGGGAAGGGGGGAAGTTGTCATCCCACGCTTCAGTGGGAGCCTCAGACACGTTGGGCTCGGAGCCCACCGCTCTGGCTGTCAGATGGTGGTCCCCCAGGCTCCCTGGCAACCTGCAGGAGACCAAGGAAAGAGGCAACAGCTTGCCTCAAGTACCCTTCCCAGAGATGACATAGTTAGATAAACCCAGCAGGGAGGCAGAGCCCGGGGAGGGAGCAGCCTGGTCAGGGAGGGAACCGTTCCCCTGGGACGGGCTCTATGCTGCCACAGGGAAGGTTCAGGGCGCTGGGAGCCAGGGAGAAAGTTGAATTTATTGCTTAATGAGCAGAGGACCCGGGAAAGATCACTGACAACTGCAGTGTAAACACAGCCACTTCACAGGGGGCTGGTGAGTGCCAAGAGGAAATGGAAAAAGCCTGTGCTGAAAAGCAGTAGAGAGGAGAGGAGAGGAGAGGAGAGGAGAGGAGTGGAGCTCATGGATGTGGTGCAGAGGGGGATGGGATGGAATGGAATGGAATGGAATGGAATGGAATGGAATGGACCAGGCTGGAAAAGACTTTTGAGACAGAATAGAATAAACCAGGTTGGAAGAGACCTTCCAGATCATCATGTCCAACCTATTATTCAATCCACCTAATCAACTTAACCATGCAACCAAGCACCCTATGAAGTCTCCTCCCAAACACCTCCAATGATGGTGACTCCCAGCACTAGAATAGAATAGAATTAACCAGGTTGGGAAAGACCTCAGAGCTCATCCAGTCCAACCTCTCACCCAGCACCATCTGATCAACTCAACCATGGCACCAAGTGCCTCATCCAGGCTCTTCCTAAACACCTCCAGGGATGCGGACTCCACCACCTCCCCAGGCAGCACATCCCAATGGCCAATCTCTCTTGCTGGGAATAATTTCTTCCTCACCTCCAGCCTAAACCTCCCCTGGAGACTGTGTCCTCTTGTTCTGGTGCTGGTTGCTAGAGAGAAGAGACCAACCTCTGCCAGGCTACAACCTCCCTTCAGGGAGCTGGAGAGAGCAAGAAGGTCTCCCCTGAGCCTCCTCTTCTCCAGGCTAAGCAACCCCAGCTCCCTCAGCCTCTCCTCACAGGGCTGTGCTCCAGACCCCTCCCCAGCTTTTGAATCCAGAGGGAGTGTTTTAAAGGCTGCCTTGAGTGTGAGAGTCTTGAGGGAGGGGAGGAAAATAAAACAGCCCAAAAAAAAAAAAAATAAATGAAGAAGAGAAATGATGGAGGAGGAGAAGTTGAGCATAACAGCAGTGGAGTGACAGAGGTAACACAAAATGACACTGTGACATTATTAAGAAGCTCAGCAACACACTCAACCTCCATCACAATGTCATCAGGACAGATGGCAACAATTGGCAAAGACAAGGCACAGCATGGCTAGGAAGCAGTAAGAGCCTATAGGAGGAGAAGGGGGGGAGGGAAGGGAGGGGGGAAAAAAAGCCATACTAATATGAGCAGCAGTTGGAAGCACAGGAGAGTGCTACAGAGCTTTCTAGATGTAGAACAACAATTTAGCCTCCACCCTCAGCCTGTTTGTCACAACTGCCTGGTGGCTGTGGCATCCTCTCAGAGCTCTACACACAACCAGGACAGCCAAAGAGCTCAGTCCTGGCCTTCCATCACCAGCAACGGGCCAAGGGGGAATGGTTTGGAGCTGAGGCAGAGCAAGGTCAGAGTGGAGCTGAGGCAGAAGTGCTTCAGTGCCAGGGAGCTGAGCCTCTGGCCCAGGCTGCCCAGGGAGGCTGTGGCTGCCTCCTGCCTGGGGGTGCTGCAGGCCAGGCTGGATGAGGCCCTGAGCAGCTGAGTGTAGCTGGGAGGTGTCCCTGGGCATGGAGGGGAGCTTGGAGCAGAGGAGCTTTAAGGTCCCTGCCAGCCCTTCTGTGATTCTATGATGGTTCTGTGGTTGTTGTTCTTATTAGCACCTAAGAGACCTGTTGGGAAGGACTCCACCATGCTGGGCACTGAACTAAATCAGACTGAAGACACAGTCCCTGTCTGGAACACTCCCTCCCTGCAGGTGCTCAAGGGGGTCTGGCACATGCTGCCCAGGGAGACTGTGGCTGCCTCCTCCCTGGAGGTGTTCAAGGCCAGGCTGGATGAGACCTTGAGCAACCTGGGCTGGTGGGAGGGGTCCCTGTCTGTGGTGGGGAGACTTGAGATGGATGATGTTTAAGGTCCTTGAAGTAAAGGATCCTTGAATTGAATGATCTTTAAGGCCAGGGAGGTGGTGGAGAGCCCATCCCTGGAGGTGTTTAAGAAGAGCCTGGATGAGGCACTTGGTGCCATGGTTGAGTTGATCAGATGGTGCTGGGTGAGAGGTTGGACTGGACAAGCTCTGAGGTCTCTTCCAACCTGGTTTATTCTATTCTATTCTATTCTATTCTATTCTATTCTATTCTATTCTATTCTATTCTATTCTATTCTATTCTATTCGTCCTGGAATGGGTTGTGCAGGGAGGTGGTTGGGGCCCTGTCCCTGGAGGTGTTTAAGGCCAGGCTGGCTGAGGCTGTGGCCAGGCTGATCTAGTGTGGGGTGTCCCTGCCCTTGGCAGGGGGGTTGGGGCTGGATGATCCTTGTGGTCCCTTCCAACCCTGACTGATACTGTGATACTATTCTGTTCCATTCTCTCCTGAAGATGCTGTGGCTCTGTCAGCCTGAGCTTGCCATCAAAAGCTGGCCTGGAACAAAAGACTTGGAAGCAGATATGAGGAGAGGTAATGAGAGATCTTTGTCTTCTAGGAGTGTCCCAGAATCACAGGATGGCCTAGATTGGGAAAGACCTTCAAGATCCTCAGGTCCAATCATTAGCCTAACACTGACAAGGGCTTGACTAAGCCATGGTCCCCAGCACCACAGCTACAGACTCTTCAGTACCTCCAGGAGTGGGGACTCCACCACCTCCCTGGGCAAGGCATTCCAGGGGAAGAAAGGTCACAGGGACAGAAGAGGAGAGAAGCAAAGCTATGGAGAGGGAGGGAGGAATTGTGCTTCTTTCTCCATAAAGATCTCACATCTAGATGACAGAATCATAGTTTCATAGTTTCATTCAGGGTTGGAAGGGACCACAAGGATCATCTAGTTCCAACCCCCCTGCCATGGGCAGGGAAACCCCACACTAGATCAGGCTGGACAGAGCCTCATCCAGCCTGCTCTTAAACACCCCCAGGGACGGGGCCTCGACCACCTCCCTGGACAACCCATTCCAGGGTCTCACCACTCTCATGGTGAAGAACCTCCTCCTCACATCCAGCCTGAATCTCCCCACCTCCAGCTTCATTCCATTCCCCCTAGTCCTATCACTACCTGAGATCCTGAGAAGTCCCTCCCCAGCCTTCCTGTAGGCCCCCTTCAGATACTGGAAGGCCACAATTAGGTCACCTCGGAGCCTTCTCTTCTGCAGACTGAACAGCCCCAACTCCTTCAGTCTGCTCTCATAGGAGAGGTGCTCCAGCCCTCTGATCATCCTCGTGGCCCTTCTCTGGACACGTTCCAGCACCTCCACATCCCTCTTGTAATAGGGGCTCCAGAACTGGACACAGTACTCCAGGTGGGGTCTCACCAGGGCTGAGTAGAGGGGAGGATCACCTCCCTCGACCTGCTAGCCACACTTCTCCTGATGCAGCCCAGGATCTGATTGGCCTTGCGGGCTGCAAGTGCACATTGAGAGCTCATGTTGAGCTTTTTGTCCACCAGCACCCCCAAGTCTCTCTCCTCAGGGCTACTTTCCAGCCAGTCACTGCCCAGCCTGTATTTGTGCCTGGGATTGCCTCGACCCAGATGCAGGACCCTGCACTTGCTCTTATTGAACTTCATGAGGTTGGCTTGTGCCCACCTCTCCAGCCTGTCAAGGTCCCTCTGGATGGCCTCCCTTCCCTCCAGCTGTCTGCTGCACCACACAGCTTGGTGTCATCAGCAAACTTGCTGAGGGTGCACTCAATGCCACTGTCCATGTCACCCACAAAGATGTTGAACAAGACAGGTCCCAGGACTGATCCCTGAGGGACTCCGCTTGTCACTGGCCTCCACTGGGACATGGAGCCATTGACAGCCACTCTTTGGGTGCGGCCATCAAGCCAGTTCCTTATCCATCTAGTGGTCCACCCATCAAACCCATGTGTCACCAGTTTGGAGACCAGGATGTGGTGCGGGACAGCGTCGAAGGCTTTGCTCAGGTCCAGGTAAATAACATCAGTTGCTCGCCCCTCATCTATTAATGTTGTCACCTGCTCATAGAAGGCCACCAGGTTGGTCAGGCAGGATTTGCCCTTGGCAAAGCCATGCTGGCTGTTCCCAATTACCTCTTCACTATTCTTTTGAGCAAGTAGTGACTCCAGGAGGATCTGCTCCATGATCTTTCCAGGCACAGAGGTGAGACTGACTGGCCTGTAGTTCCCTGACTGGCCTGTAGTTCCCTGAAGTTGTTTTGGTTAGAAAACATCTTAAAGTTCACCCAGGCCAACCCTTCTCTAACCCTGCCAAGGCTGGGGCAGAGCCATGGCCCTCAGCACCACAGCTCTGCCTCCCTGAAACCCCTCCAGGGAAGGGCATTCAGCCTCCTCCCTGGGCAGCCTGTGCCAGGCTTGAGAACCTTTCCAGGCAAGGAGTTTCTTCTCATCTCCATCCTGAACCTCCCACCATTCCAGGCCGTTTCCTCTCATCCAATCATTTCTTACTAGGGAGAAGTATCCAACCCCCACCTGGCTCCAGCCTCCTCCCAGGGAGCTGCAGAGAGCAATGAGGTCTCCCTCAGCCTCCTCTGCTCCACACTCAACACCCCCAGCTCCCTCAGCTGCTCCTCCCCAGCTCTCTTCTCCAGACCCTTCCCCAGCTCTGTTGCCCTTCTCTGGCCCTGCTCCAGCCCTCAGTGTCTTTCTTGCAGTGAGGAGCCCAGAACTCACCCCAGCACTCAAGCTGTGGCCTCCCCAGTGCTGATCCAGGGGCACAATCCCTGCCCTGCTCCTGCTGCCCACACCACTGCTGCTCCAGGCCAGGCTGCTGGTGCCCTTCTTGGCCACCTGGGCACAGAGTGGCTCCTGTTGAGACATGGAGAGTAAGAGAGGAGAGCCCCAGCATGGGTGCAGGGCATAACTGTGAGGAATGACAACCCCCAGTGAGGAAGTAGGAACTCCAGGAGGAAAATTGCTTTGTTGTTATTATTTTCATTCATTTCAGTGTTCTTTCCCAGCCCCTCAGTCTCTCTCCCTCATTCCCTTTCTCTTCCCCTTGGGAAGGGAGAAGGGCTGGTAGAGAGCATCTGGCACTCATTTGGTGGCCAGCACAGCCCTGACCCTTGATAAAGCTGGGGAAGGAAATCTTCCTGTAGCAAGTGACTGGAGCTGCCTGGGCTCTGCTGAGCCTCCTCTTGCTTGGAGAGGGCAACCCACACTTTTGTTGCCTGTGGGAATCCCTAATGCTGATCCCCACCTCTGGGCTTTTGCACAGAGGCACCTTCAGAACAGGGCTGGAGGGAGTTTTGCAGGGAGGCAGGAAGCAGCAGCAGCGTCCGGAGCAACGTGAGGAGCTGGATGTGGCACCAGGCCCTGCTGTTCCACTCCATGTGTGTTGGGTATTTGCTTGACCCTTCACAGCTGTTGTGTGCTTCCTGATCCCCCAGATGATGTGAGCCCCTTGCCTGATCAGCTTCCAGATGCCATCCTGCTCCCAGCTCCTCCTGATCACCAGCCTCAGTGCCAGCTCGGTTCCAGCTGCCGTGACTCTCATCCTTTCCTCAGCAAAGAGCTCCCTCCCCAGCTCTTCCCCCAAATGTCAGACCCTTCCTGACCCTCCCCAGCTGTTGCAATCCTCCTGATCCCAGGCTGCAAAGAAATAAACCCTCTTTGATTTGTCCCTTTCCCAGCTGCTCTGCCCAGGAAGGGCCATGGTATGGATCCTGTCTCCTTCAAGTCTCCTACAAGGGGCATAAAAATAAAGGCTAAATCAAAAGTGTCTTTGGTGAAAGAGTTTTCCATGCAGGACAGAACCTTCCTGCTGCAGGAGCTTTGCAGTGAGTGGCAGAGGTCTGATTTCATGCAGGTGAATCAACCTCTGTGCCTTGCAGGAGGTTTTTATGCCGTGTTATGTGTGATGTCCTGCCTGACCAACCTGATCTCCTTCTATGAGCAGGTGACTGCCTGCTGGATGTGGGGCAGGCTGTGGATGTGGTCTGCCTGGACCTCAGCAAGGCCTTGGACACCGTCCCCCACAGCCAACTCCTGGCCAAGCTGTCAGCCCCTGGCTGGGACAGCAGCTCTCTGAGCTGGGTTAGGAACTGGCTGGAGGCTGAGCCCAGAGAGTGGTGGTGAATGGTGCCACAGCCAGCTGGCAGCCAGGCACCAGTGGTGTGCCCCAGGGAGCAGTGCTGGGCCCCATCCTCTTTAACATCTTCATTGATGATCTGGATGAGGGCACTGAGTCCATCAGCAGTGAATGTGCAGATGACACCAAGCTGGGGGCAGGAGTTGATCTGCTGGAGGGTAGAGAGGCTCTGCAGAGGGACCTGGACAGGCTGGGCAGATGGGCAGAGGCCAAGGGCAGGAGATTGAACACATCCAAGTGCCAGGGGCTGCACATTGGCCACAGCAACCCCATGCAGAGCTACAGGCTGGGGTCAGAGTGGCTGAGAGCAGCCAGGCAGAGAGGGACCTGGGGGTACTGGTGAATGGTAGGCTGAACATGAGCCTGCAGTGTGCCCAGGCAGCCAAGAGGGCCAATGGCATCCTGGCCTGCATCAGGAAGAGTGTGGCCAGCAGGAGCAGGGAGGTCATTCTGCCCCTGGACACTGCACTGGTTAGGCCACACCTCGAGTCCTGTGTCCAGTTCTGGGCTCCTCAGTTTAGGAAGGAGGTTGAGCTGCTGGAAGGTGTCCAGAGAAGGGCAAGAAAGCTGGGGAGGGGTCTGGAGCACAGCCCTGTGAGGAGAGGCTGAGGGAGCTGGGGTTGCTTAGCCTGGAGAAGAGGAGGCTCAGGGGAGACCTTCTTGCTCTCTGCAACTCCCTGAAGGGAGGTTGTAGCCAGGTGGGGGTTGGTCTCTTCTGCCAGGCAGCCAGCACCAGAACAAGAGGACACAGTCTCAGGCTGTGCCAGGGGAGGTTCAGGCTGGAGGTCAGGAGGAAGTTCTACACAGAGAGAGTGATTGCCCATTGGAATGGGCTGCCTGGGGAGGTGGTGGAGTCGCCGTCACTGGAGGTGTTCAGGAGGAGACTTGCTGGGGTGCTTGGTGCCATGGGTTAGCTGTTTGGGTGGGTTGGATTGGTTGATGGGTTGGACACCAGGATCTTGAAGGTCTCTTCCAACCTGGTTTGGTTTATTCTAAATAAATAAATGATGTCCTGGTCTGCACCACAAGAAGTGTGACCAGCAGGATGAGGGAGGGGATTCTGCCCCTCTGCTCAGACCCCATCTGCAGTTCTGGAGTCCCCAGCACAAGAAGGATCTGGAGATGCTGGAGGGGGTCCAGAAGAGACCACCAAGATGCCAGGAGCCAGCAATGGGCACTGGCAGCCCAGAAGGCCAAGGGCAGAAGGCCCTTGGCCTTCTGGGCTGTGCAATGCACATTGCCAGAGCTGGAGAGAGGGGATCCTGTCTCCAGTTCTGGGGCCCCCAGCACAAGAAGGACCTGGAGCTGCTGGAGAGGATCCAGAGGAGGCCACCAAGATGATCCAAGGGCTGGAGCAGCTCTGCAATGAGGACAGGCTGAGGGAGCTGGAGATGTTCAGCCTGGAGAAGAGAGGGCTGCAGGGAGACCTTGAAGCAGCCTTCCAGTACCTGAAGGGGCTGCAGGAGAGCTGGGGAGGGACAATGGCTGGGCTGGGAGAGGGGAGACTGAGAGGTATGTTCCTCATACACAGGATCATAGGATGGATTCTGTGATTCTATCTATTGGTGACTATTAGGATCCCAGGATCAGAGGATGTTAGGGCTTGGAAGGGGCTCCCAAAAATATTCAAGCCCAACCCCCCTGCCAGAACAGGACCACAGAATCCAGCACAGGTCACACAGAACACATCCAGATGGGGCTGGGAAGGCTCCAGAGCAGGAGACTCCACAACCTCTCTGGGCAGCCTGCTCCAGGGCTCTGGGAGCCTCCCAGGGCAGAAGTTCCTCCTCCTGCTGAGGTGGAACCTCCTGTGCTGCAGTTTATATCCACTACTCCTTGTCCTATCCCAGGGTGCAGCTGAGCAGAGCCTGTCCCCTCCCTCCTGACCCCCAGCCCTCAGCTATTGATAGACATTGATCAGATCCCTCTCAGCCTTCTCCTCTCCAGACTGAACACCCCCAGGGCTCTCAGCCTCTCCTCCCCAGGCAGTGCTGCAGTCCCTGCAGCATCCTTGCAGCCCTGCCTTGGACTCTCCCCAGCAGATCCCTGTCCCTCCTGAGCTGGGGAGCCCAGAATTGGATGCAATATTCCAGGTGAGGTCTCAGCAGGGCAGAGCAGAGAGGATGGAGAATCTCCCGGGGCCTGCTGCCCACACTCCTCTGCATGCCCCCAGTGGGAGCTATGTTCCTCATACATAGAATCACAGAACTGTCAGGGTTGGAAGAGACCTCAAGGCTCAGCCAGCTCCAACCCCCTGCCATGGCCAGGGACACCTCACACCACAGCAGGTTGCTCACAGCCACCTCCAGCCTGGCTGCAAACACCTCCAGCCAGGAGGCTTCCACCACCTCCCTGGGCAGCCTGGGCCAGGCTCTCACCACCCTCATGGGCAACAACTTCTTCCTCACAGCCAATCTCAATCTCCCCACTTCTAGTTCTGCTCCATCCCCCCCAGTCCTATCCCTCCTCACACCCTCAAGAGTCCCTCCCCAGCTTTCTTGCAGCCCCCTGCAGATCCTGGAAGGCCACAATGAGGTCTCCTGGGAGCCTTCTCCTCTCCAGCCTGCACAACCCCAACTCCCTCAGTCTGTGCTCACAGCAGAGCAGCTCCAGCCCTCTGCTCACCCTCGTGGCCCTTCTCTGGACATTCTCCTGTCTGCTGGTGGCCATCAGTGGGAGCTGTGCTCCTCATAAATCAGGAAGATGAACTTCACACATCCTGAACTTCACATCTGTAGATCATGGAATCATTTTTGGTCACAAAAGACCTGCAGGACCATCGAGTCCAGCAATCCAGCCCCCAAAGCCATTGCACCTGAAGTGCTCCCAGCTCCTTTTTCCCACCCAAGAGCCTGCCAACCATGGTTGTGCTGAGGACTTGAGGGCCTGTTTGGCTTGGAAGCCACAGCTCCTGCAGCCTCTGGCCCTTTGTGTCTGCAGGAGGCAGTTTGCAGAGCGCTGCAGCAGAGCCCCATATTTTCTGCCATTTAGGAACAAAGGGATGTCAGGGCTTTATTGGGCACATCACTAACTCTATAACTAGCATTAAACACCCTATTTGCAACTGTTGCTGTGTGTTTGCTGTGTGATTATCACCCCTAGATCTGCAGCCTATAAAAAGATATTTCTGTTTGCTTAATTATAAAGCTCTTTATGAAGAGGCTCATCTGTAAATAGCTTGGTGCAGCTGAAATAGAAATATAATTATAATGAAGGCAGATGTTGCTGAGATGCTTGCTCCTGGAACTCATTCTGCATGTGCAAGGCATGGAGGCTTTGCTAACCAGGGGAGGGGAAGAGCAAACGTCTCTGCTGAGACCCCACCTCCAATACACACAGCCACGGGAGGCAAATCCTGTCCTGGGCTGCAGCCAGAGCAGGGTGGGCAGCAGGGCAGCAGAGGGGATTCTGACCCTGGGCTCTGCTCAGACCTCACCTCCAATCCTGCCTCCAGCTCTGGGGTCCCCAGCAGCAGAAGGACACAGAGCTGTGGAGAGAGGCCAGAGGAGGCCACAAGGATGCTGCAAGGGCTGGAGCAGCTCTGCTGGGAGCACAGGCTGAGGGAGCTGGGGCTGTGCAGCCTGCAGAGGAGAAGGCTCCAGGGGCACCTCAGAGCTGCTGCCAGCACCTGAAGGAGCCTGCAGGAAGGCTGCAGAGAGACTTCTGCTGAGGGGGGCTGGAGCCAGGGCAAGGTTGTGCTCTGCTTAAACATGAGGCAGCAGTGTGCCCAGGTGGCCAAGAAGGCCAAGGGCATCCTGGTCTGCATCAGGAACAGTGTGGCCAGCAGGAGCAGGGAGGTCATTCTGCCCCTGGACACTGCACTGCTCAGGCCACACCTTGAGTCCTGTGTCCAGTTCTGGGCTCCTCAGGTTAAGGAGGACATTGAGAGACTTGAATGTGTCCAGAGAAGGGCAACGAGGCTGGGGAGGGGACTGGAGCACAGGGCTTTGAGGAGAGGCTGAGGGAGCTGGGGTTGCTTAGCCTGGAGAAGAGGAGGCTCAGGGGAGACCTCATTGCCCTCTACAACTCCCTGAAGGGAGGTTGTAGCCAGGTGGAGGTTGGTCTCTTCTGCCAGGCAGCCAGCACCAGAACAAGAGGACACAGTCTCAAGCTGTGCCAGGGGAGGTTTAGGCTGGAGGTGAGGAGAAAGTTCTTCACCAAGCGAGTCGTTTGTCATTGGGATGTGCTGCCCAGGGAGGTGGTGGAGTCCCCATCCCTGGAGGTGTTCAAGAGGGGATTGGACGTGGCACTTGGTGCCATGGTCTGGTCATGAGGTCTGTGGGGACAGGTTGGACTTGATGATCTCTGAGGTCTCTTCCAACCTTGGTGATTCTGTGACACTGTGAGATGCTCCTCAGCAGCAGCCCAAATAAGCATCTTCCTGACACATGGCAAATATGCCAGGCACTTCTCCTGCCTGCCATGAGGCTTCTGTCTGAGCCCATCCTCTATTTGTCCAGCCAGAACAGAGCTAGAACCCAGCAAACAGATCCTGCTCCTTGCTCACACCACAGGCAGCTACTGTAAATACAGTGAGGCTGCACCCTGGGGAGCTGAGGGAAGGCTGGGACCAGCTTCCAGCACCTGAAGGGAGCCTGCAGGAAGGCTGCAGAGAGACTTCTGCTGAGGGGGTCTGGAGCCAGGCCCAGGGGGAAGGGTTTGGAGCTGAGGCAGAGCAGGGGCAGAGTGGAGCTGAGGCAGAAGTGCTTCAGTGCCAGGGAGCTGAGCCTCTGGTACAGGCTGCCCAGGGAGGCTGTGGCTGCCTCCTGCCTGGGGGTGCTGCAGGCCAGGCTGGATGAGGCCCTGAGCAGCTGAGTGTAGCTGGGAGGTGTCCCTGGGCATGGAGGGGAGCTTGGAGCAGAGGAGCTCTGAGCTCCCTTCCAACCCAACCTATTCTACACATCTCTGAATCTCCATCACTTCTCTTACCTCAGGGCTCCAGAGCTGCTCTTTTTCAGGCACTTTCTTAGCATTTTTTTGATGTTGTTCTTTTTTTTTCTAAGCCAACCAAGTGGGTTTGCAAATTGAGCTTCTAGGAGGCACCAGATGAAACCCAAGTGTGAGCAACACACCAAAGAAAACCACCCAGAGATTAAATTAAACCATTTGTGGCACCTCAGCCTTCAAAAGCAAGGCTTTGCTGGGAGGAATTTCTCTGGTGGGCTGCTGATTCTCTTAGGGTTGGTTTTTTTTTTCCCTTTCCTCTCATTTTTTTCACATTGAAATCAGCCAAAATAGAGATTGGAAAGAAGAGAGTAGGCCCTAGATAGGACCTAAAAAAAGGGATGGGAGTAGAAGCAGCTCCTTGCTGAAATAAGGTGAGAGCACTTTAATATATTCAAGGTAAAATAAATGCTCTATTTTGGTGTAGAAATTGCTGCTCATTTGTGTTCTTTTTATACCCCCTCAACAGCTTACAGAATTCCTCCCCCTCTATTCTGCCCTGCTGAGGCCATATCTGGAAGGCTGTGTCCAGTTCTGGGGTCCTCAGCTCCAGAAGGACCTCAGGGAAGTGCTTGAGAGAGTCCAGCCCAGAGGCACAGAGCTGCTGCAGGCAGTGGAACATCTCCCTCTGAGGCCAGGCTGAGGCAGCTGGGGCTGGGAGCAGAGGAGCCTGAGGGCTGCCCTCAGTGCTGGGGGTAAAGATGTGCAGGGCTGGAGCCAGGCTCTGCTCAGGGATGGCCAAGGACAGCACCAGGGGCACTGGGGGCAAGCTGGAGCAGAGGAGGAGCCACAGGAGGGAACAGAAGGGAAAACTTTGTCCCTGTGAGGGTGCAGAGCCCTGGAGCAGGCTGCCCAGAGAGGTTGTGGAGTCTCCTGCCCTGGAGCCTTTCCAACCCCCCCTGGCTGTGTTCTGTGTGCCCTGCCCTGGGTGATGCTGCCCTGGCAGGGGGATGGAGTGGATGATCTCTGGAGGTCCCTTCCAGCCCCTGGCATTCTGCCATTCTGGTGACACGTACCCATGGAGGTGTTCAAGAAACCTATGGCCATGGCACTTTGGGACATGGTTTATTGGCCATAGTGGTCTTAGGTTGATGGCTGGACTCCAGGATGAGTCTATGATGTCAGGGAGTGATAGGACTGGGGGGGGATGGAGCAGAACTAGAAGTGGGGAGATTGAGATTGGCTGTGAGGAAGAAGTTGTTGCCCAGGAGGGTGGTGAGAGCCTGGCCCAGGCTGCCCAGGGAGGTGGTGGAAGCCTCCTGGTTGGAGGTGTTTGCAGCCAGGCTGGAGGTGGCTGTGAGCAACCTGCTGTGGTGTGAGGTGTCCCTGCCCATGGCAGGGGGTTGGAGCTGGCTGAGCCTTGAGCTCCCTTCCAGCCCTGACAGTTCTGTGACTCTTTGGTCTTTGAGGCCTTTTCCAAGCAGAGCAACTCTGTGCTTCTGTGACAAGTTTCAGTGTTTGTCACTACCCTTCAACAGGAGCTCTCAGAAGGGTTTTGCTTCCATGCTTTCTGCTCCAGAGTGGTTTGCCACAGCCAGTGAGGGCAGCAGATGGATGCTGCCTACAGTGTGGACAGGAAAAATCTCAGAGAATATAATCACAGAATGCCCTGGAAGGGACATCCAGAGGCCACCTACCCAACACCCCTACCATGGGCAGGGACATCCCAACTGGATCAGGTTGCTCACAGCCCCATCACAGCCTGACCTTAACTGTCTGCAGGGATGGGGCCTCCAACTGGGCAACCTGTTAGTGCTGCAGCACCCTCTGAGTGAAGAACCTCATCCTAGCGTTCAACTTAACTCTACCCTGCTCTAGTTTCAAGCCATTGCCCCTTGTCCTAGTGCTACAGAGCCCTGTAAACAGTCCCTCCTCAGCTCTCCTGCAGCACCTCTGGTACTGGAAGGCTGCTCTAAGGTCTCTCTGGAGCCTTTTCTTCTGCAGGTTGAACCACCCCAACTCTCTCAACCTGGCCTCCTAGGAGAAGATAATGCCTTAAGGGATTGGTGCTATTAAAAACATGATGGAGACCACCTCCCAGTTCAGACTGAGCAGCAGCCACACAGTCTGCTGAGGACCAGCACAATCAGCCCCCTTGGAGCCTGGCTGAGCCTGTGACACTTAGCTAAGATGTGGGAAGGGAGGAGATTTGGAAGGCTCAAACACAGAGAAAACAGAAAAGCATCATCTGTTCTGGCAGGGAGCTTGGCCTAGATGGGCTTCAGAGGTCCCTTCCAGCCCCCCACCATTGGGTGGTTGCTCTGTTCCAGGTGGTAGCTTCCCAGCACTCTTGTCCCTGCCAGGCAGACCCTAAGTGACCTCAGGTTTCTAAAATTAGAGCTGCATTTCATGAACCTTTTCAGGCTGCAGCTTGTGAGGCTGTGAGCATGGTCTGAGGTTTTGTGCAGAATTCCCAACTGGACAAAGCTGGAGGGGGGGAGGAGGGGAATGAAATGAAAGAAGAAATTAAACTTGAACTCAGTGATGGTTTCCATCATCTCTCTCCCTCCCCCAGCCTGAAGCTGGAAGCAGTACAAATGCAGAGCAGCTGATTCTTGAAGCCTTTACTCCCAAAGGTGCTGGTTCTGAGTTAAGAACCTTGGTTTTTTGGCTCACTCTCAGCTTGCTATCAGCTCCCATGGCTGTGCTCCTCCAGCTCCAAACCCAACTCAGCACAAGAAGGTTAAATGCTAGAAATGGGGGAATGGGAGAGAAGGAGCAGATTTCCCACCAGCTCCTCTTGATTGTGGCTGACAGTTGGCTTTGCAGAGCTGCTGGGAAGCAGCACTTGCTGGGGACTACTGGGGAGGCTTTTCCAGCTGAAGAAGGAGCACAGCCCAGTGTGAGCACAGCAGGCAGGCTGAAGGCTCCATCAGAGCCCCCAGCTGCAGGTGAAGCCCTGTCACTCCTGAGCCTTAAGGGCTGGGAGATGCAGGAGTTGAGGCAGGCCAGGGGCCAGCAGCCTGGCAGCAGGTTTCAGGTGGTGTCACATTCCCAAGTGCCACAGAGACCTCCCTGATCACCCAGTCCCACCATCAACCCAACACCACCATGCCCACTAAACCATGGCCCCATGTGCCATGGCCACACTGACACCTCCAGGGGTGTGGGGATTCATCCACAGAATCCCAGACTCAGCCAGGTTGGAAAAGACCTTCGAGATGATGAAGGCAACCTATCAGCCAGCACCCTCTGCTCAACCAGACCATGGCACCCAGTGCCTCATCCAGGCTCTTCTTAAGCACTTCCAGGGACAGTGACTCCACCACCTCCCTGGGCAGCCTGTCCCAGCCTTTGAGAACCCTTTCACTCAACAAATTTCTTCTCATCTCCAACCTAAACCTCCCCTGGGGCAACTTGAGATCATTTCCTCTTGGCCTACCACTTGTTCCTGGGGAGAAGAGCCCAACCCCCCACCTCACTCCAACCTCCTTTCAGGGAGCTGTAGAGAGTGAGAAGACCTCCCCCCAGCCTCCTCAACTCATCTGCTCCATGTTGTCCTTATGCTGTGGTCAGAGCCTTATTATAGAAGCCTTTGATGCAATTCACTGTGGGCTGGATGAAAGAGCAACTTGTAGTAGGGAGCTCTGGAGCCTCTTCCCCGGGGCTGTGGTGTGTTCTGTGTGGGATCTCTTTCATCAGCACATTCATAGCATGAGCCTCTGACAGATCCCAGTGGGATTCTCAAGGTGTGAATGTGTCAAGCTATCATCAAGTCCCATTTTCCCATGCATCAAGCTCCTGGTGTTTATCAGGAGGGGGAAGCCATGGTGCTGCTCAGAAAGGCTGACTCCAACTGTGACTGCAGAGGGGGAAAGGATGGGAGCCATAGCTGCCTGCAGCAGCCTCTGCCTCAGCCAGGCAAGAGGCTTCCACTTCCTTCCAGTATCCTTCCTTCCAGTGGCCTTCCAGGATCTGCAGGGGGATCCAAGAAAGCTGGGGAGGGACTTTTGAGGGTGTCAGGGAGGGATAGGACTGGGGGGGATGGAGCAGCACTAAAAGTGGGGAGCTTGAGATTGGCTGTGAGGAAGAAGTTGTTCTCCAGGAGGGTGGTGAGAGCCTGGCCCAGGCTGCCCAGGGAGGTGGTGGAAGCCTCCTGGCTGGAGGTGTTTGCAGCCAGGCTGGAGGTGGCTGTGAGCAACCTGCTGTGGTGTGAGGTGTCCCTGCCCATGGCAGGGGGTTGGAGCTGGCTGAGCCTTGAGCTCCCTTCCAGCCCTGACAGTTCTGTTATTCTGCCTCCAAGGAGAACCTGGCAGTGCTGCATTCCACCCAGTTTCTTACTGCCAGGATCAGAAGGAAAGGGATGCAGAATGCCACCTCTCTTGAGAAGTCTTTCTGATAGGAATCAAGGCATGGAAGGAATTAGCTTGGACAATGCAGCTGGCAAAGCACTTCTGTCACAACAACCCCATGGAGACTCCAGGCTTGGGACAGAGTGGCTGGAAACTGCCCAGCAGAGAAAGCCCTGGGGGTGCTGGGTGAGAGCTACCTGAAGATGAGCCAGAGGTGTGCCCAGGTGGGCAAGAAGGCCACCAGCAGCCTGGTCTGGAGCAGAAATGGTGTGGCCAGTAGCAGCAGGGCAGGGATTGTGCCCCTGGATCAGCACTGGAGAGGCCACAGCTTGAGTTCTGCCCTCAGCACCACATCTCTGACTCTTCAAAACACTTCCAGGGATGAGGATTCAACCAACTCCTTGTGGAGCCTGCTCCAGACTTTCAGAACCCTTTCAGTCAAAAGGCTTCTTCTCATTCCCAAACTAAACCTCTCTTGTGGCCATTTCCTCTCATCCTATCACTTGTGGCTAGGGAGCAGAACCCAGCTCCCACCTTGCTCCAGCCCCCTCCCAGGGAGCTGCAGAGAGCAATGAGGTCTCCCTCAGCCTCCTCTGCTCCACACTCAACACCCCCAGGGCCCTCAGCTGCTCCTCCCCAGCCCTCTTCTCCAGACCCTTCCCCAGCTCTGTTGCCCTTCTCTGGCCCTGCTCCAGCTCCTCAATGTCTTTCTTGTGGTGTGGAGCCCAAACCTGAAGCCAGGACTGAAACTGTGACCTCACCAATGCTGAGTCCAGGAGGACAACCCCTGCCCTGCTCCTGCCGCCCACACCACTGCTGCTCCAGGCCAGGCTGCTGCTGCCCTTCTTAGCCACCTGGGCACCCCCTGGCTCATCTTCACCCAGGTGTCCATCAACACTCCCAGGCCTTTCTCTGCTGAGCAGTTTCCCTCCACTCTGCCCCAAGCCTTGGCCACTGGATGTGGTTGCTGGCCCCAGTGACCTGCAGCCAGAGCAAGCTGCGAGCTTCGAGGGAGAAGAGAAGGGAGAAGTTGCAAGGAGCTGGACAAAAGATCTTTCCTGGACTGCTTTTTATCCAGCCTGCTCTGTGCAGGGATTGATTAAGAGCAGCTGCATCTATGCTGCAGCAAAGAAAAGAAGAAAAACCTTAATTTATCTGTAGCTTTGTTTGCTTTAGGAGAGGAGGAGGCTGTTCCAAGGCGAGTCTGTAGTGGCATTCCTGGAACTCATTTGGAATGGACAATGTTTGGCCCTATTGTGTGAAATTCCTGAGGGTTTGCCTATTTTTGTATCAGGTTACATCTTTATTAGGTACAACTGTTTTTACATTGCCTTTCTGGTGATTAATGATGCTAAAAGGGTTTTGGCATCCCTCGTGTCCTACACAAACCTAGTGGGCAAAGGGGGTTGGGGGGGAGGGGGGGAGAGAAAGAAAGAAAGAAAGAAAGACACAACCCCCCCCTCCCAAAAAAAAAATAATCAAAAGTCTTCTGTAAACTCCTTCTGAGCCCTTGGCAAGGTTTCCTCAGCAGCAAATATTAACTCCAGTGAGTGTTTATTAGCTCTTATAAAATAATCACTGTAATAGTGGCGTGGAATTGCTGGAGGTAAGAGAGCATCCAGGCCAAGAATTAATCAAGTTTGAGCTGTTGAATAGAAACAGGGTCAGGAACAATTTATTTCTTGCCCAATTTGGCTTTAAAACAACAGAATTTGCCTCTGATGGTCTGTCACATTCCAGGAGTGATTTCAGGCACAGCATTCCCCGCTGCCCCCAGCTAGAGATGGGGTCTGGAGAGGAAGGCTCAGGACCCATGTCATGCTCAGAGAAAATGATGGAGGCATTTGGACTCTGAGCTCTGATTTACAGATTATGTGGGGGTAGAATCATCAAGGTTGGTAATGACCTGTAAGGTCATCAAGTCCAACCATCAGCCCAGGTTAAGTCCCTGATAGAATCATCACGGTTGGAAGAGAGCTCTAATAAGAGCAAGATTCAATAAGAGCAAGCAAGGTTCAACAAGACCAAGGGCAGGGTCCTGCAGCTGGGTGCAGGCAATCCCAGGCACAAATCCAGGCTGGGCAGGGACTGGCTGGAAAGCAGCCCTGAGGAGAGAGCCTTGGGGGTGCTGGGGGAGGAGAAGCTCACCAGGAGCTCTCAGTGTGCACTTGCAGCCCAGAAAGCCAACCAGAGCCTGGGCTGCAGCAGCAGAAGTGTGGCCAGCAGGGCAAGGGAGGTGATTCTCCCCCTCTGCTCAGCCCTGGGGAGACCCTACCTGGAGTCCTGCCTCCAGTTCTGGAGCCCCTATGGCAAGAGGGATGTGGAGGTGCTGGAAGGTGTCCAGAGCAGGGCCAGGAGGATGAGCAGAGGGCTGGAGCTGCTCTCCTGTGAGGACAGACTGAAGGAGTTGGGGCTGTTCAGTCTGCAGAAGAGAAGGCTCCCAGGTGACCTCATTGTGGCCTTCCAGGATCTGAAGGGGGCTCCAGGAAGCCTGGGGAGGGACTGCTCAGGATCTGAGGGAGTGCTAGGACTAGGGGGAATGGAATGAAGCTGGAGGTGGGGAGATTGAGGCTGGAGGGGAGGAGGAAGTTCTTCCCCAGGAGAGTGGTGAAGCCCTGGAATGGGTTGTCCATGGAGGTGGTTGGGGCCCTGTCCCTGGGGGTGTTTAAGGCCAGGCTGGCTGAGGCTGTGGCCAGGCTGATCTAGTGTGGGGTGTCCCTGCCCATGGCAGAGGGGTTGGAACTGGCTGATCCTTGTGGTCCCTTCCATCCCTGACTGATACTGTGATACTATGATACTATAAGGTCATCAAGTCCAACCATCAGCTCAGGTTAAGTCAGAGAATCATTAAGGTTTGAAGAGACCTCTAAGGTCATCAGCCCAGGTCAAGTTTCTTACAGAATCATAGAACCATTATGGTTGGAAAAGGCCTCCAAGATCATCAAGTCCAACCCTCAGCCCAGGTGAAGTCCCTGATAGAATCATTGAATCACTATGGTTGGAAAAGACCTCTTAGGTCATCAAGCCCAGGTTAAGTCTCTAATAGAATCATTGAATCATCAAGGTTGGAAGAGACCTCTAAGGTCATCAAGTCCAACCACCAGCCCAGGTTAAGTCTCTGATTCAATCAGAGGATCAGAGATAGAATCAAACTCTCCCAGGGCTGGGGACTCCACCACCTCCATGGGCAGCCTGTGCCAATCCCTGGTCACTCTTTCAGCCAAGAAGTTTCTTCTCACCCCCAGTCTGAGCCTTCCCTGGTGCAATTTGATGCCAGTTCCTCACACCCTCTCACTTGTCCCTAGGAAGAAGAGACCAACCCCCACCTAGCTCCAACCCCATCAGGGCATTGTAGGGAGCCAGAAGGTCTCAGCTCAGCTCCTTTTCTCCACACTAAACACCCCCAGGTCCCTCAGCTGCTGTTCCAGTGTCTCAGTAGCCTCAGAGTAGAGAAGTCCTTCACAGAAGGCACAGAAATCCTGTCACGGTTTGGGTTAGAAGGGACCTGAAGCATCATCTAGTTCCAACCCCCCTGCCATGGGCAGGGACACCTCCTTCTAGACCTAGCCACAAAAGGTTCATCACCTAGATGAAGACCACAGACTTGAGGCAGATGATGTGATGGAAGAAGGGAGGCAGGAGGCACAAAAAGGTTAGGACACAGCTCGTGAGGGGCAATGGTTTGGGACTGGAGCAGGGCAGGGTTAGGTTGGGCAGCAGGAGGAAGCTCTGCACAGGGAGGCTGGGGAGGCACTGGCACAGGCTGCCCTGGGGGGTGGTTGAGGCTCTGTCTCTGGAGACACTCAAGCTCAGACTCATTGTGTCCCTGGGCAGCCTGCTGCCCAGCTGGACAGCTGGAGCTGTCCCTGCTGCCTGCAGGGGGGTTGGAGAAGCTGCCCTTGGAGGCTGCCCTCGGAGGCTGCCTCCCGACCCAAGGCTTTCTGTGGCTCTCCAGGCTTGGAGCTTTTCAGAGCCTGGGAAAGAAGCAGATTTCCTGCAGCAAGAGAGAGGAAAATGCTGCCTATTAAAGCCACAATAGGAAAGCATTCTGGAACCTTCCATCTTCCTCAGGTATGTTCTTCTGGGGTCTATTTTCATCCCCTTCTGAAGAGCTTTCAGCCTGTGCCTGAGCTGCACTGAGCCAAATCTCTCCTTCTGCTTCAGGTACCCGAGCTGAGTGCTGTTGGGTTTGCTCCTGCAGAGCAGCATGGGGCTGGGATCCTTTCAAGGTCTGCCCCAAAATGAAGAGGAGAGGAGGGGATATAACAACCTGCAACTCGAATTTATTCCTTTTAATTCATTTTATGTGCACTTGGGGCCCGAACAGCTCCTGAGCAATTACTGAGAAGCAGCCTATTGTGTGTGCCTTGCACCCCTGGGTGAGCAACTGTTGCCTCCAGCTCCAGATGCAGAGTGGTTTGCAACACCACTGAGCTCCACATGCCCTCTGTGGAGCTCACAGGCATGCAGGGGATGCCTTTTGCACTTCATGCCTGGCCACGTGTGTGCAGCTACCCACAGACACAAAGGCCAGCAATTAATTACTGCTGGGAGAGGTTAGGGCAGCTCAGGAGGCAGAGCACAGCAGCACACAAGAGGCTCTTTCAGTACCAGTGCCCCAAAGTCAGGCATGAGAGAAGCAGAGAAATGTTTCAGCTGGAAAAGGCCTCCAAGATCCTCCAGCCCTGCATCAACCCAGCCCCGCCATGGCCACCAAGCCCTGGCCCCAAGTGCCATGGACACAAGGTTCTGGAGCACCTCCAGGCATGGGGACTCCACCACCTCCCTGGGCAGCCTCTGCCAGTCCCTGACCACTCAGAAATCTTCCTGAACTCCAACCTAAGCCTCCCCTGATGCAACTGGAGGCCATTTCCTCTCATCTTATCACTTGTTACAAGGGAGCAGAGCCCAACCAGCACCTGGCTCCAGCCTCCTCCCAGGGAGCTGCAGAGAGCAATGAGGTCTCCCTCAGCCTCCTCTGCTCCACACTCAACACCCCCAGGGCCCTCAGCTGCTCCTCTCCAGCCCTCTTCTCCAGACCCCTCCTGAGCTTCTTTGCCCTTCTCTGGCCCTGCTCCAGCTCCTCAGTGTCCTTCTTGCAGTGAGGGCTCAAAACTGAACCCAGCACTCAAGCTGTGGCCTCCCCAGTGCTGAGTCCAGGGGCACAATCCCTGCCCTGGCACAGTAAATGTGGTCCTGGCACAGCCTCTGCAGGAGGAGAAAGGTCAGGTGTGGGTACTGCAATCTAGAAACTGACCCAAAGCACAACTGCTGCAGAGAGTGGTTGGACTCAATGCTCTCAAAGGTCTCTTTCCCAACCAAATGTGACCCAATCAAAGTATGTGTGGCCAGCAGGTCGAGAGAGGTGATGCTGCCCCTCTGCTCTGCTCTGCTCAGAACCTGCAGGGCTGTGTCCAGCTCTGGGGCCCTCAACACAGGAAGGACCTGGAGCTGCTGGAGAGGGTCTAGAGGAGGCCACAAAGGTGCTCAGAGGGTTGCAGAACCTCTACTGTGGGGATAGGCTGGGAGAGTTGGAGCTGTTCAGCCTGGAGTAGAGAAGGCTGCAGGGAGACCTCAGGGCAGCCTCCCAGTACCTGGAAGGGGCTGCAGGAGAGTTGGGGAGGGACTTGTGACAAGGGCTGGGAGCACTGGGACAAGGAGCAAGGGTTTGAAACTGGAGCAGGGTGGATTTAGGTTGGACACTAGGAAGAAGATCTTTACTCTGAGGGTGGTGGAACACTGGAACACCTTGCCCAGGGAGGTACTTGAGGCCCTGGAGCTGTTCAAGGTAGGCTTGGTGGGGCTGTGAGCACTCTGATCTCCCTGGGGATGTCCCTGCTTGCTGCAGGGGGGGTTGGACTGGATGCCCCTCAGAGATCCCTTCCAACCCAATGCATTCTGTGCTTCCCTTTCCAAGCTGCTCCCCTTCAGAGTGTGGCTTGCAAAGCAGTGCTGCACACACTGGTGGTGGACAGAGTTTACTTTGTGCAGGGCAAACAAAGCATCTCACACAAACCCTCCTCCCATCAGCCTCACAACACACAGCCAGAGCTCTCTTACAGCTCCTCTGGGCCCGTGTGAAACACAAATGACTCCCTGTTATCAGAGGGGAAAGGCAGCAAGGAGGGAAATCTGGAGCCAGCCAGGCACATTGCACTCAGCCAGATAACTCCAGCCTTTCCTCTCCTCATTTTTCCTCTCCTCGAATCTGGAGGGGAAGGAAGGACAAAAATGCTACTAATAAGGTGTGTGGGGAGAAGAGTCATATCTGAAACTCCTATCTCTGCTCCAAGCAGCTGGAAACCTCAGCAGCTACAACAGCTGAGGGTTGTTTTTCCTCCTCAGTTCAAGCAGAGGGGGCTGAGCTCTGTCCTCAGGCCACAAAGAATTTATCTTCCTTTTTCGTGCAGAGGCTGAGATTTGTTTTGCTTTTTCCTCTTAGAAGTGTTCTCCTAGAGGAAATCCCTGGAACCAGAGAGCCACAGGATCACAGGATCACAGGGGCAGAGAACCACAAAACCATCACCATGGAATTGTTTGGAAAAGCCCTCTGGGGTCCCCCAATCCAACCAGCAACCCAACCATGCCATGGCCACCAAGCCACGGCCCCAAGTGCCATGGCCACAGGGTTCTGGAGCACCTCCAGCCATGGGGACTGCACCACCTCCCTGGGCAGCCTCTGCCAGGCCCTGACCACTCTGGCAGCAAACAAATTGCTCCTCCTCACCAACCTCACCCTCCCCTGGCACCATTTCAGGCCATTTCCTCTCATTCTGTCACCTGAGACTAGGGAAAGGAGACCAATCCCCAGCTCACTCCAACCTTTTGTCATAGAGTTGCAGAGAGCCAAAAGGTCTCCCCTCAGCCTCCTTCTCTCCAGACTAAGGAATCCCAGTTCCCTCAGCCAGGGAGGTTGGAGCCAGGCTGGATTGGCCTCATCTCCTTAGGAACAAGTAACAGGAAAAGAGGAAATGGCCTCAGGTTGCCCCAGGGGAGGTTCAGGTTGGAGCTGAGAAGAAACTCCTTGCCTGGAAGGGTTCTCAGTGCCTGGCACAGTCTGCCCCAGGAGGAGGCTGAGTCCCCATCCCTGGAGGGGTTTGCAAGCGGCAGAGCTGTGGTGCTGAGGGCCATGGCTCAGCCTTGGCAGAGTCAGAGAAGGGCTGGCCTGGGTGATCTGAAAGGGCTTTGCCAACCAAGACAATTCTCTGACTCTGTCTGTCTGAGTTACTTACTCCCATACAGACACAAAGTGAAAGAGCAGAGGCTGAACTGAATGCAAGGAGTTTACAGCTCCTCCTTCAGAGCCTTTTGTCCAGCACCAAAGCCTGGCTGGCAGCGAGCAGCTTTGCCCAAGAACTTTGGAACATCAGATTGAGGCTGGAGATGAGAAAGAAATCCTTGGCAGGGAGGCTGGGGAGAGCCTGGCACAGGCTGCCCAGGGAGGCTGTGGCTGCCTCCTGCTTGGAGATGTTCAAGGCCAGGCTGGATGAGGCCTTGAGCAGCCTGGGCTGGTGGGAGGGGTCCCTGGGCATGGCAGGGGGTGGCAGTAGATGATCTTTGAGGTCCTTTCCAACTCAAGCCATTTTCCAAAGCGCTGAAGGCAATGGCCCTTTGGTTCCAGGAGTCCCTATCACCAAGGGTTGTGCTTCCTGCATTTCTTCTGAAGACTGAACTCCTGCTCCAGCAGGGCACAACCCCTTGGCAGATGATGTCTAGGAGCTCCACCTAGTGCTGTCCTGCAAAAACCATCTGCTCTTGCCAGCACTGCCAGGAAATGGACATCCCTTGAGACAGGAGCACTTCCACTACTCTGGGAGGGATGCTCATCTTTATTAGCTGCTGTAGCTCTTAATGGAATGGAATGGAATGGACCAGGTTGGAAAAGACCTTTGAGATCAAGTCCAACCTATCACCCAGCACCATCTGATCAACTAAACCATGGCACCAAGTGCCTCATCCAGGCTCTTCCTAAACACCTCCAGGGATGGGGACTCCACCACCTCCCTGGGCAGCACATCCCAATGGACAATCACTCTCTCTGGGTAGAACTTCCTCCTAACCTCCAGCCTAAACCTCCCCTGGCACAGCTTGACACTGTGTTCTCTTGTTCTGGTGCTGGCTGCCTGGCAGAAGAGACCAACCCCCACCTGGCTACAACCTCCCTTCAGGGAGTTGGAGAGAGCAAGAAGGTCTCCCCTGAGCCTCCTCTTCTCCAGGCTAAACAACCCCAGCTCCCTCAGCCTCTCCTCACAGGGCTGTGCTCCAGACCCCTCCCCAGCTTTGTTGCCCTTCTCTGGACACCTTCCAGCAGCTCAACCTCCTTCCTAACCTGAGGAGCCCAGAACTGGACACAGGACTCAAGGTGTGGCCTAACCAGTGCAGTGTCCAGGGGCAGAATGACCTCCCTGCTCCTGCTGGCCACACTCTTCCTGATGAAGGCCAGGTTGCCCTTGGCCCTCCTGGCTGAATGACTTCCAAAGTGATTCCATAACGCTTATGCTTGGAATGATGTCTGCTTCCATGGGGTCAGGAGGCAGCTCTCTGGGGATGGAGGGTGGTTTGGGGATGGAATTGAAAGGAGTCACCAGAATCCTTTTGCATTATTAAGAAACTCCCTAAGCCTTAGCTTTTGAGGAGGGGAAGCAAAGTCTTTTTTAAGCACCTATATGAACCTGCAGCAGAGTTGTTGAAAGTGATGCCATGCAGCAAAGCCCCACAGCTTTCATTGGAAAATAATACCCCAACCCAACCCCCAGTGTAGATGGTTTAAGGGAAATTTGGCCTGCTTCTGATCAAAGAAGTGCTTGCAGTGATGGATGCCCAGTAGAAAATTACCTGGGGGTGCTGGGTGACAGCAGCTGAGGATGAGCCAGCAGTGCCCAGGTGGCCAAGAAGGACAGCAGCAGCCTGGCCTGGAGCAGCAGTGGTGTGGGCAGCAGGAGCAGGGCAGGGATTGTGCCCCTGGGTCAGCACTGGGGAGGCCACAGCTTGAGTGCTGGGCTCAGTTTTGGGCTGCTCACTGCAAGAAGGACACTGAGGGCTGCAGCAGGGCCAGGGAAGGGCAACAGAGCTGGGGAAGGGTCTGGAGAAGAGGGCTGGGGAGGAGCAGCTGAGGGAGCTGGGGGTGTTGAGTGTGGAGCAGAGGAGGCTGAGGGAGACCTCATTGCTCTCTGCAGCTCCCTGAAATGGGAATGCTCTCTTCCCCCTACTAAGAAGTGATAGGACAAGAGGAAATGGCCTGGAGTGTGCCAGGGGAGGTTCAGGTTGGAGAGGAGGAGAAATGTCTTTGGTGCAGGAGTGGTCAGTGTCTGGCAGAGGCTGCCCAGTGAGGTGGTGGAGTCCCCATGGCTGGAGGTGCTCCAGAACCCTGTGGCCATGGCAGCTGGGGCCAGGGCTTGGTAGCCATGGTTGGGTTGGGTTGAAGGTTGGAGTCAATGATCTCTGAGAGCTCTTCCAAGCAGAGCAATTCCATGATCCCATGATTCTGGGCCTCCTGTTCTTTCTGACCATGGGACTCAGCATTTGGACCATGAAGACAAGATGTGAGCTGCATGGAAAAGCCAGAGGGCTGCTGCCCTGCATGGACCTGTGGCAGTTTGATTCTTCTCCTCTGGGTGACCTCCTTCTCCTTCAACTCCCTTTGGGAACAGACTCACAGAATGGTGGAGGTTGGAAGGGACTCTCAGAGGTCATCCATCCCAACCCCCTGCAGAAGCAGGGTCACCCAGAGCATTTTGCAGGGGAACAGCTCCAGGTGGGCTTTGGAAGTCTCCAGAGAAGGAGAGTCCACATCCTCTGTGGGCAGCCTGCTCCAGCACTGCCTTCCTGTGGGACACAGCCTGCAGCAGCAGTGCTGTAGTACTCCAGGAACCTTTCCCTGTGGATATTTATTTTCCTCCTATGTTTTTTTTCTGGGGCATCTCTCTCCCTCCCATCCTGTTGTCATCTCTGGTTTCTAGGTTCTGTTTTCACAACTCATTTTCACCTTCCCACATGAGGGATATCTCCAGCAGGGGACATTGAGATTGGAAGTAACCTAAACATTTCAGTTTGTGCTTACTAGATGGGAGCTGGCAGTAGTCTGAGAGTGGTGGGGGAAATGTTTGCCCCTGCCTGGCCTTGGAAACACAATCTGCTGTGCACAGGGCCTGTGGTCTCCTCAGCTCCCCACCTACAGCCTCCTGTCACTCTCTACCTTCTCATTTGGCCAGAAAACTTAAACCTCTCTCTTAGTCCTCAAAACAAACTTGGAGTGCAGGGGAAGGGCTAGAAGAGGGCTGAGGTCTTCCTGCTCATGATTCAGTGGCGGCTTCGAGGAAGAGAACTTCTCTCTTCCCCGGGGCTCAGAGCTGGGGGCAGTCCTCTTGTAGTATCCTTATCCATGCCCAGGACGTGGCTCAGTGGCCATGGTGGGGTTAGGTGGATGGTGGGATCAATAATCTTTTCCAGCTGAAACAATTCTGTGATTCTGTGTTGTCAGGTAGGTGAGAAGCCAAAGGCTCATTGGGTCTTGGCAGCTCTTTGATCTGCAGTGCTGCTCTGGGACTGCCTTGCATGGTCCACTTTGATTCCTTCACTTAAAATACAGATTGACAGAGTGCAGCAGGTTGGGAGGGACCCTCCAAGGTCATCTCATCCAACCCCCCTGCACTCAGCAGGGACAGCTCCAGCTGCATCAGCATGCCCAGGGCCACACTGAATCCCTGGCTCCAAGGCTGGGACCTCAATCACCCCCCTGGGCAGCCTGCTCCAGTGCTCCACCAGAACTTCCTCCTGATGCCCAACCTAAATCTCCCCCTGCTCCACTTTCAAACCATTGCCCCTAGTGTTCTGTTTACCAGGCAGGGGAAAGACCTGAAAGAAACTTGGGGCTTGGCTGCTGGGGCAATCCAACAACTTAGGAGTCCCTGCTTAGTGAACAGGTTTCTCCTTAAGAACCCGTTCTAGGGGGAATGGAATGAAGCTGGAGGTGGGGAGATTGAGGCTGGAGGGGAGGAGGAAGTTCTTCCCCATGAGAGTGGTGAAGCCCTGGAATGGGTTGTCCAGGGAGGTGGTTGGGGCCCTGTCCCTGGGGGTGTTTAAGGCCAGGCTGGCTGAGGCTGTGGCCAGGCTGATGTAGTGTGGGGTGTCCCTGCCCATGGCAGGGGGGTTGGAACTGGATGATCCTTGTGGTCCCTTCCAACCCTGACTGATTCTATGATACTATGATACTAAGAAGAGGAGAAGTTGCTGTACCCTGCTGGAGCACTTCCCCTGAGGAACCTGAAAGAAGCTCTGGCAGATGAAGTGTGAGCTCCTGTGGGAGACTCAGTAGGTGGCACTCCTGCCCCTGAGGCAACAGGAGCAACAGGAGGGCTCAGAGTTGTCTTAGAAGAGGGATGGGTCCAAATGTCTCCTCTAAGAGACAGGATTATACTCATCAGTACACTCAAACATGGAGTCAGAGAAGGATTTCAGATCATTGAGTCCAAACTTTCTCTAACTCTACCAAGGCTGGGGCTAAACCATGGCCCTCAGCACCACCTCTCTGTGTCTCTCCAACCCATGTTCAAGTTGTAAACCTGTCCAAAACTTCAACAGCCTAAGGATTCACTTTGCTTGCACACCACCTTTCCCCATGCAGCCCAGGGTGATCCACTGCCTCCTAACTCCAGCTGGGGTGGGTGGAGTGAGAGATGCTGTAGGTCCTGCCACAGAGCAGCAGAGGTGACAACAGCTTAGCACAATATGAAGCTGCCTTGGAGTGTGAGAGGAGCACACCAAATCCTCCTGGTTTCACATGGCAAAGACAAATCACAGAGCCACAGAATGGTGGAGGTTGGAAGGGACCTCTGGAGATCATTGAATTCAGCCCTGCTGGCAGAGCAGGGGCAGCCAGGGCAGGGCACACAGGAATGAATCCAGATGGGGCTTGAAAGTCCCCAGAGCAGGAGGCTCCACCACCTCTCTGGGCAGCCTGCTCCAGGCCTCCAGCAGCCTCACACCAAAGAAGTTTCTCCTCATGTTGAGGTGGAGCCTCCTCAGCTCCAGTTTGTGTCCATTGCCCTTTGTCCCATCACAGGAGACCACTGAACAGAGCCTGGCCCCTGCTTCTTGCCCCCCACCCTTAATGTGTTTAAAAACATTGACCAGATCCTTCAGCCTCCTTTTCTGCGGGCTAAACAGCCCCAGGGCTCTCAGCCTTTCCTCATGAGAGATGTTCCATTCCCTTCACCAGCCTCACAGCCTCCCCTGCACTCTCTCCAGCAGTTCCCTGTCTCTCTTGGCCTGGGGAGCCCAGAACTGGGCACAGAACTCCAGAGGAGGCCTGGCGAAGGCAGAGCAGAGGTGGAGGAGCACCTCCCTTGACCTTCTGGCCACACTCTTCCTCAGGCACCCACATGGACTTTGGAAATGCAAGCTGAGCAGATCCAGACCCTGACAAATCTTTCCTCTGGGGTTCTGGTGGGAACTCACTGGGTGATGGGGAGAAGCTCACTGTCCTCACTGTCCTCATTCCTGTGTAGGAAATGCCTTTGCTGCTTATGGGAAAGGAGTTCAGAACCACAGAACATTAGAGGTTGGGAGGGACCTCCAGGGATCACCCAGTCCAAACCCCCTGCCAGAGCAGGGGCACCCAGGGAGGTCTGCACAGGAATGCATTCAGGTGGGGTTGGAAAGGCTCCAGAGCAGGAGGCTCCACAACCTCTCTGGGCAGCCTGCTCCAGGCCTCCAGCAGCCTCACACCGAAGAAGTTTCTCCTCGTGTTGAGCTGAAATCTTCTATGTCCAACTTTCTATCCATTGCTTCTTATCACTGCACACCACCACAAGGAGCTTGGCCCCCTCCCCTTGCCCCCCAGCCCTCAGCTATTGATAGGCATTGATCAGATCCCACTCAGCCTTCTCCTCTCCAGACTCAACAGCCCCAGGGTTCTCAGTCTCTCTTCCCAGGGGAGATGCTCAAGTCCCCTAAGCATCCTCCTGGCTCTGCCTTGGACCCTCTCCAGCAGCTCTCTGTCTCTCTTGAACTGGGGAGCCAGGAGACAATCATAGTATCACAGTATCAGTCAGGGTTGGAAGGGACCACAAGGATCAGCCAGTTCCAACCCCCCTGCCATGGGCAGGGACACCCCACACTACATCAGCCTGGCCACAGCCTCAGCCAGCCTGGGCTGAAACACCTCCAGGGACGGGGCCCCAACCACCTCCCTGCACAACCCATTCCAGGGCTTCACCACTCTCATGGGGAAGAACTTCCTCCTCCCCTCCAGCCTCCATCTCCCCCCCTCCAGCTTCATTCCATTCCCCCTACTCCTATCACTGCCTGAGATCCTGAGCAGTCCCTCCCCAGCCTTCCTGGAGCCCCCTTCAGATCCTGGAAGGCCACAATGAGGTCACCTGGGAGCCTTCTCTTCTGCAGACTGAACAGCCCCAACTCCTTCAGTCTGTCCTCACAGCAGAGCAGCTCCAGCCCTCTGCTCATCCTCCTGGCCCTGCTCTGGACACCTTCCAGCACCTCCTCATCCCTCTTGCCATAGGGGCTCCAGACCTGGAGGCAGGACTCCAGGTGGGGTCAATGCTGGAGACAATGCAGTTGGAACCTAAATCGCTGGCAACTTTACCATGGGCTCCCTGGTAGGCTCTCCTGCTTCAGAACAAAGAGAGAAGGAGTTCCTGAAGGGAGCAGTGAGCCCAAGCAGCCCTCTCTGTGTGTGCTGAGACGTTCAGCACTCAGCACTGCTTCCTTCTGCCTCTCTCTTTTCCTTCTCGTGCCTCTCCAGCCGTATCTCCAAGCAGCCTGCTGGACTCCTCCTCTTGCAAACCAGACAGCAAATTGGATCTACATCTGACAGAAGAGATCCCTGGGTTGGTTTTGTGTGTGTGTGTTGTGGGGGGGTTGGTTTTTGAAGCTGCTGAGTGGTGAGCTGACCACTCACCCACATGGGCTGCCTGGGAATGTTGCTTGGAAACACCACAGTATCAAAGGGAACCCAACATCAGGCTGGAGTGGTTCCCAGGCAGCCTCTTCCTGGTGATAACTTGCAATGGAAAATTCTAATAGCTCTTCCAGCAACTCTTTTATTTTCTTGCTTTTATTCTTGCCTCTTTCCCCCCTACCCCCCCTTTCCTCCTCCTCCTCCTTCTTCTCCTCCTGGTTGCCTTTTTCTTGCCCTCTTCAGCTTGTTCCTGGTTTTGCTTCATAGTTCTCATCCAAAGTCTTGGTTTGGGAGGTGGTGTAGAGGTGAATGGGGATCACAGAGTGGCTCAGGTTGGGAGGGAGCTCAGAGCTCCTCTGCTCCAAGCTCCTCTCCATGCCCAGGGACACCTCCCAGCTACACTCAGCTGCTCAGGGCCTCATCCAGCCTGGCCTGCAGCACCCCCAGGCAGGAGGCAGCCACAGCCTCCCTGGGCAGCCTGGGCCAGAGCCTCAGCTCCCTGGCACTGAACAACTTCTGCCTCAGCTCCACTCTGCCCCTGCTCTGCCTCAGCTCCAAACCCTTCCCCCTGGGCCTGGCTCCAGCCCCCCTCAGCAGAAGTCTCTCTGCAGCCTTCCTGCAGGCTCCCTTCAGGTGCTGGCAGCAGCTCTGAGGTGCCCCTGGAGCCTTCTCCTCTGCAGGCTGCACAGCCCCAGCTCCCTCAGCCTGTGCTCCCAGCAGAGCTGCTCCAGCCCTTGCAGCATCCTTGTGGCCTCCTCTGGCCTCTCTCCACAGCTCTGTGTCCTTCTGCTGCTGGGGACCCCAGAGCTGGAGGCAGGATTGGAGGTGAGGTCTGAGCAGAGCCCAGGGTCAGAATCCCCTCTGCTGCCCTCTGCCCACCCTGCTCTGGCTGCAGCCAGCACACAGCTGCCTGAGGGCTGCAGGAGGCACTGCTGGCTCCTGGGGAGCTGCTCAGCACCCCCAGGTCTATGAGTGACACTCAGAGAATAGCATCACAGAATTGTTTTGTTTGGAAAAGATCTTTAAGCTCCTCCAGGCCAACCATTCTCCAGCTCTGCCAAGGCTGGGGCTGAGCCATGGCCCTCAGCACCACAGCTCTGCCTCTTTCAAACACCTCCAGGGATGGGGATTCTCATACCCAACCTAAACCTCCCCTGGAGCAACTTGAGGCCATTTTCCCTTGTCCTGTCCCTTGTTCCTAGGGAGCAGAACCCAGCCCCAGCTCCCTGCAGCCTCCTCCCAGGGATCTGCAGAGAGCAATGAGGTCTCCCTCAGCCTCCTCTTCTCCACACTCAACACCCCCAGCTCCCTCAGCTACTCCTCCTCAGCCCTCTCCTCCAGACCCTTCCCCAGCTTGGTTGCCCTTCTCTGGCCCTGCTCCAGCCCTCAATGTCCTTCCTGTAGTAAGGAAATTGTTCCTAACCTGCAGCCTAAACCTCCCTTGGTGCACCTTGAGGCCATTTCCTCTTCTCCTATCACTTGTTACTAGGGAGAAGAGACCAACCCCCAGCTCCCTCCAGCCTCCTCTCAGGTTGTTGTTGAGAGCAGCTCTGCAGTTCTGCAACAGATGGGATTTCTCATCCTGGTGGTAGAAGGAATCCAACCTGTTCTTGGCTGCTGGACCCTGAGCTGGACAGAGTCCTGCAGGCTGCTAGCAGGGCCAGTGGAGCCACAGGAGCTCCCTGCCTGGTGAAGTCAGGCTCCATTTTCCCTGCTCTCCTCTCCAGGAGACTGAGTGCAGCTCTTTGGCAAGGACAGTTCTGCATTCCACACCCAGGCAGAAAATATTTGAGATTTCTCTGCAATCCTCCTATCCAAAGGAATATATTTTATCAACTGAGCTCTGGAATCTGTGCATCCTCCCAGTGCTAATTATAACGAGACATATGGTGGAGCAGCATCTCAGATGGAGACAGTTGGGGGAATTTCTCTACCTCTGATTCTTTCCTGACACTGGAATCTTTCTTCTGGGCATCTGTCAGGATGCAGGCTCCAGCAGGAACGTGGCACCCTTGGCTCTTGCTCCTGATCCCTTCTGCTTCCACCTTGACAGGAACCCCACGGTAGGTGACAGGCAGGTGGCCTGCACCTGGCTCCTGCCTAAAAATAGTCAGCCCTGGAGCCTTGGTGATCCTCCACTGAGATGGAGCACACGTGGGGCAAGGGTGGCAACTGGCCAGAGCAAATGGCTGGCTTGGGTCTGGTTCCAAGGGAAGGTCCCAGCTGAACTCTAGGTGAGTTACAGATCACCTGAGGCACCTGGGCTGAAGACCACCTGAGCTGTAGGGAAGGGGCTTAGAGGATTTTATTTCATCTGAGATCACTTCAAAGGAAAGAAAAAGGGAGCAGACAGGGCTGAAAAGTCATGGAATGCTTGGGGTTGGAAGGGACCTTTGGGGATCATCCAATCCAAGCCCCCTGTGGAATGGACCTCTGAGGATCACCCAACCCAAGCCCCCTGTGGAAGGGACCTCTGGGGATCACCCAGTCCAAGCCCTCTGTGGAAGGGACCTCTGGGGATCACCCAGTCCAAGCCCTCTGTGGAAGGGACCTCTGGGGATCACCCAACCCAAGCCCCCTGTGGAAGGGACCTCTGGGGATCACCCAACCCAAGCCCCCTGTGGAAGGGACCTCTGGGGATCACCCAACCCAAGCCCCCTGTGGAAGGGACCTCTGGGGATCACCCAACCCAAGCCCCCTGTGGAAGGGACCTCTGGGGATCACCCAACCCAAGCCCCCTTTGGAAGGGACCTCTGGGGATCACCCAACCCAAGCCCCCTTTGGAAGGGACCTCTGGGGATCACCCAACCCAAGCCCCCTGTGGAAGGGGAAGAGGAGAATGGAGCAAGGGGTGGATGTGGAAATTGTTTTGCACTTCTAATCATAGAATCAATGAGGTTGGAAAAGACCTCAAAGATCATCCAGTCCAACCTGAATGGTAGCTGAAGTCCAGCAGGGCAGGGAGTGTTCTGTCAGCAGGCTGTCCCACCTTTGCTGGCTGTGGTGTGGTTGGAGTTGGTGGAGTTATAGGCAAAGGATTCTGTGAGCCTTTGTCTCTCTGAAAGAAGCAACTGCAAGTTTCTGTTGCCTTTGATATGGAGCTCTGGGAAAAAGCTGTGTGTGGAGGAGCAGAGGAGGAGGAGGCAGCAATGGGCCTGTAGGAGTCTTGTGTCTCTGAAACAATGGTAGATAAAAAAAACCCACCCCACAACATATCAAAGAAGGCTGCCAGAGAGAGAGGCTGAATCCTCCTGAGCCATAAGCAAGCTGAAAGCATTCAGATGTCTGCTGATAGCACCCAAACAGAGCAGCTGGGAGCAGAGCAAGAGGGAGGAAGTTTTATCAGGGCTGTGACACACACACACGCAGAGGCCTGGAAGAATTAATTCCTGTAGCCTGCAGCTATGAGTTCCCTGCTCAGCACAGTGGCTCCCCTTGGTGCAGCTCTCTCACACCAGGCACTCCTCACACAGCCCTGAGCTTTGGCTGCTAGCTGTGGAAGGCAGCAGGTTGGAAGGGACCCTCAGAGGTCATCTTGGGCTTGCTGCAGCCAGCAGGGACACCTCCAAGTGGAGGAGGTTGCTGAGGGCCACATCAAGACTGACCTTGAAGGTCTCCAGGGATGGGACCTTAATGACCTCCCTGTTCCAGCTTTCCACCACCCTCATTGTGCAGAGCTTCTTCCTGAATCTGCCCTGCTCCAGTTGCAAACCATTGCCCCTGCTCCTATCCCCACATTCCCTCCCCAGCCTTCCTGGAGCTCCCCTTCAGGTATTGAAATGCAGCTCTGAGGTCTCCCTGGAGCCTTCTCCAGCCTGAACAGCTCCAACTCTCCCAGCCTGGCCCCACAGCAGAGGTTCTCCAGCCCTCTGAGCTGTTGGGCTGGTTGGATGAGCCAGGGAATTACAGGCCTGTCAGCCTGACCTCAGTGCCAGGCAAGATCATGGAACAGGTCATCCTGAGTGCATTAACACAGCACTTAGAGGATGGCCAAGGGATCAGGCTCAGCCAACATGGATTTAGGAAGGGCAGGTCCTGCCTGACCAACCTGATCTCCTTCTATGATCAGGTGACTGCCTGGTGGATGTGGGGCAGGCTGTGGATGTGGTCTGCCTGGACCTCAGCAAGGCCTTTGACACCGTCCCCCATAGCAAACTGCTGGCCAAGCTGTCAGCCCCTGGCTGGGACAGCAGCACTCTGAGCTGGGTTAGGAACTGGCTGGAGGCTGAGCCCAGAGAGTGGTGGTGAATGGTGCCACAGCCAGCTGGCAGCCAGGCACCAGTGGTGTGCCCCAGGGAGCAGTGCTGGGCCCCATCCTCTTTAACAACTGTATTGATGATCTGGATGAGGGCATTGAGTCTATCATCAGTAAATTTGCAGCTGACACCAAGCTGGGGGCAGGAGTTGATCTGCTGGAGGGTAGAGAGGCTCTGCAGAGGGACCTCAACAGGCTGGGCAGATGGGCAGAGGCCAAGGGCAGGAGATTGAACACATCCAAGTGCCAGGTTCTGCACATTGGCCACAACAACCCCAGGCAGTGCTACAGGCTGGGGTCAGAGTGGCTGAGAGCAGCCAGGCAGAGAGGGACCTGGGGGTACTGGTGGATGGTAGGCTGAACATGAGCCTGCAGTGTGCCCAGGCAGCCAAGAGGGCCAATGGCATCCTGGCCTGCCTCAGGAAGAGTGTGGCCAGCAGGAGCAGGGAGGTCATTCTGCCCCTGGACACTGCACTGGTTAGGCCACACCTCGAGTCCTGTGTCCAGTTCTGGGCTCCTCAGGTTAGGAAGGAGGTTGAGCTGCTGGAAGGTGTCCAGAGAAGGGCAACAAAGTTGGTGAGGGGCTTGGAACACAGCCCTGTGAGGAGAGGCTGAGGGAGCTGGGGTTGCTTAGCCTGGAGAGGAGGAGACTCAGGGGTGACCTTATCACTCTCTACAACTACCTGAAGGGAGGTTGTAAACAGGCAGAGGTTGGTCTCTTCTGCCAGGCAGCCAGCACCAGAACAAGAGGACACAGTCTCAGGCTGCGCCAGGGGAAGTTCAGGCTGGAGGTCAGGAGGAAGTTCTATACAGAGAGAGTGATTGCCCATTGGAATGGGCTGCCTGGGGAGGTGGTGGAGTCGCCGTCACTGGAGGTGTTCAGGAGGAGACTTGACAGGGTGCTTGGTGCCATGGGTTAGTTGATTAGGTGGTGTTGGGTGATAGGTTGGACGTGATGATCATGAAGGTCTCTTCCAACCTGGTCTATTCTATTCTATTCTATTCTATTCTATTCTATTCTATTCTATTCTATTCTATTCTATTCTATTCTATCTTGGTGACCTCCTCTGGACCCTCTCCAGCAGAGGGTCCTTCCCCCCTCTCCATCTCTGGCAATGGGCACTGGCAGCCCAGAAGGCCACCGGACATTCCCTCCCGTTTCTCCAGCACCAGCTGAGATGTGAGCCTTTGCTGGCTCTTCATAGCCTGCTGCAGACATTTGAGCCCAGCCTGGCTGTGTCCCTGGGCTGCCTGCTCCAGCTGGAGGTGTGCCTGCTCCAGCTGGAGGTGTCCCTGCTGCCTGCAGGGGGGTTGGACAAGCTGCCCTTTGAGGCTCCCTTCCAAACTGATGCACCCTGTGAGGCCAGCACCCCAGCTTGTCTACCTTCATCTCTTTCACTCCTCCAGTGGGAAGCCTGCAGGCAAACTCTCCTCTTGCTCTCCCACCCCAAGCCTTTTCCTGCACTTAACTGTCCTGTTCAGCTTGAAAAGGTTCATTTCTCCTCCCCTCTTTCCTATCCTGCTCCCCAAGCTCTCAGCTTCTGTCAAAACATCTTCTGAGGTTTCCACAGGTTCCCCTTGCCAGCAAACTGACTTCTCCAGAGAACCTCTGCGAGGCTGTGACCCCTCCTGCCCCTCTTTCCCCACTTATTGGATTCAAACCACCCTAATCAGTTCCAGTTGAGGTGCAAATGCTCAACCACAGGAAATTACACTTGGGTTTATTTGGCATCCCTCTGACAAGCCCTCCCTTACTTCACAGGATTGTTGAGGGTGAGGCCTTCCAGGATCAGAAGTCTTGGTTTGATTACACACAGAAATTATTTCAGGGTGCTGAATGCATCCTGATTCCAGCCCCATTGCTCTTCAGATGTTGAACTTTCTACCACAGCGACCAAGAGATGTGTCCTAAACACCCTGAGAGAGACACTTGGAGCTCCTGACTTGCATGGAGTCAATTAAGAGCCATGAGCAAAGCAGGACTTGGCACCTTGGGGCTCTCTTTGAGGCCTGGCAGTCCCTTTGCAAACATTTCTGCCTCACTTCTCCTACATTCCCAAACGAATTCCACTGCAGGCTTGGCCCTTCAGTGTGCTTGGCATTAAGGATGCCAAAGGAAATGTCTGTGTGCCTCCACTCAGGAGGAAATGCTGTGGTGGGTCAGGCCAGAGTGCCAAACATGCTGTTGGGCCAAGCACTGAGACTGTGCACAAATGAGAGCTTCACATCCTGAGGTCAGCTCAATGCTTTTCATCCAAGCCAAGTGCTGGGTCCTGCTCTTGGGTTGCACCAACCCCTTGAAGGCCTGGGGATGAGGGGCTGGAAAGTAGCTTGGCAGAAAAGCATCTGGGGGTGCTGATGGACAGCAGCTGAAGATGAGCCAGGGGGTGCCCAGGTGGCCAAGAAGGGCAGCAGCAGCCTGGCCTGGAGCAGCAGTGGTGTGGGCAGCAGGAGCAGGGCAGGGATTGTGCCCCTGGATCAGCACTGGGGAGGCCACAGCTTGAGTGCTGGGTTCTGTTTTGGGCTCCTCACTCCCAGAAGGACATTGAGGGCTGGAGCAGGTTCAGAGAAGGGCAACAGAGCTGGGGAAGGGTCTGGAGAAGAGGGCTGGGGAGGAGCAGCTGAGGGCCCTGGGGGTGTTGAGTGTGGAGCAGAGGAGGCTGAGGGAGACCTCATTGCTCTCTGCAGCTCCCTGAGAGGAGGCTGGAGCCAGGTGGGGGTTGGGCTCTGCTCCCCAGTAACAAGGAATAGGAGAAGAAGAAATGGTCTTGACAGGGCAGCCTGATCTAGCTGAGGATGCCCCTGCTAGCTGCAGAGGGGCTTGCACTAGATGACCTTCAAGGTCCCTCCCAACCCAAACAAGGCTGTGATTCTAAGTTGCCCCAGAGGAGGTTTAGGTTGACCAAAAGGATTCCTAAAGCCTGGCACAGGCTGCCCAGGATGGTGACTGAATGCCCATCCCTGGAGGTGTTTCCAGGAGGCAGAGAGGTGGTGCTGAGGGCCATGGCCTAGCCCCAGCCTTGGCAGAGCAAGAGAATGGTTGGGCTGGGTGAGCTTAAAGGACTTTAAGGATGGGAGGAAATGGCCTCAAATTGCACCAGGGGAGGGTCAGGTTGGAGAGGAGAAACATATTTCTTTGCTGTAAGAGTGGTCAGGGTCTGGCAGAGGCTGCCCAGGGAGGTGGTGGAGTCCCCATGGCTGTGCCACAGCACTTGGGGCCATGATCTGGGGGCCATGGTGGGGTTGGGCTGCTGCTTGGCCTGGAGGCCCTTGGAGGCCCTTTCCAACCAAAATGAATCCCTCAACAGTTCCCCTGGTGTGAATTTATTGCAGTCAATGGAGGCTCTGTCTCCTCCTCATGGTGCAGAATCAATGACCAATTACAGTAGGAAATTAAAGCTCTGTCAATTCTCCTGGGAGGCTGCTGGGAGAGGAGCAGCTCAATCCCATTTCTGGTGGTGTTTTGATCTAGATGGAGGAGCAAAGAGAGGGGAAGGGGGGGGGGGGGTGTGTGTGGAAAAAAAAATCAATGGCAACTATTAAAAATAAACAAACTCCTAAAAGAACTTTGGAAGAGGCTCAAGATGAAAATAGAACCTGTAAATCCCTGTTTACTTTTGGTGTTCTAAAAGCAGCTCTGCCACTTGTCCTGCTGGATGGAGTTGTGGCTAACAGGCTGACTTGTTAGTGGAGCTCCTCCAGCAGGAGATGCCTTACAGTTGGTGCAGTCATGGTGGTAAAATTAATTGCTCCCCTAATTGTCCACTAATGCCTGGAGAGAGGCTGGCCCTGCAACCTCCTGACACCAAGTGACTGCCCTGGCATCCTGTCTGCTTCCAGGCTGAGGGAGCTGGGGGTGTTCAGCCTGCAGAAGAGGAGGCTGAGGGAGACCTCATTGCTCTCTGCAGCTCCCTGGGAGGAGGTTGGAGTGAGCTGGGGGGTGGGCTCTGGCCCCTAGTGATAGGATGCAAGGAAATGGCCTCAAGCTGCACCAGGGGAGGGGTAGGTTGGAGAGGAGGAAAAAATTTCTTTGCTGCCAGAGTGGTCAGGGACTGGACCAGGAACAAGCTGCCCAGGGAGGAGGTGGAGTCTCCATCCCTAGAGGTGTTCCAGAACCCTGGGGCCATGGCACTTGGGGCCACAGTTTGGTGGCCATGGTGGGGCTGGGTTGAAGATTGGCCTGGATGATCTTGGAGACCCAACTGCAACAATTCTCTGCTTCCAGCCCCTAGTATCATAGTATCACAGTATCAGTCAGGGATGGAAGGGACCACAAGGATCAGCCAGCTCCAACCCCCCTGCCATGGGCAGGGACACCCCACACTACATCAGCCTGGACACAGCCTCAGCCAGCCTGGCCTTAAACACCCCCAGGGACAGGGCCCCAACCACCTCCCTGCACAACCCATTCCAGGGCTTCACCACTCTCCTGGGGAAGAACTTCCTCCTCCCCTCCAGCCTCAATCTCCCCACCTCCAGCTTCATTCCATTCCCCCTAGTCCTAGCACTGCCTGAGATCCTCAGCAGTCCCTCCCTAGCCTTCCCCTTCAGATCCTGGAAGGCCACAATGAGGTCACCTGGGAGCCTTCTCTTCTCCAGACTGAACAGCCCCAATGCCCTGAGGTGCTGTGACTCTGGCTGTGATTCTGTGATCCTCTGGGCAGCTGGTGAGGGAAGAGTCTCTGAAGCTCTTGCTTGCTAAGCATCCCCTTTTGTCTCTGCCCTCTCCCAAGCCCAAACCCTTCCCGAGCTGCTCTGCTGGCAGCTCCAGCAGCATTTAATGCATTCCAAACTAGCAAAGTTTCTGCTTTAATATCTTCCAACCAGCTCAATATGTACTGACCTCAAACCCAGGATAGTAGTAACTTGATATTGCAGCTCATTATTGTTACTCACAGCAAGTTTCCCCTCGAATGCTGCCTGATGCTTTCTCCCCTACACCCTCTGCCCCTTCTCCTTCTCCTTCTCCTCCGCCTTCTTCTTCTCCTTCTCCTTCTCCTCCTTCTCCTTCTCCTTCTCCTTCTCCTTCTCCTCCTTCTCCTTCTCCTTCTCCTACTCCTCCTTCTCCTTCTCCTCCTTCTCCTTCTCCTCCTTCTCCTTCTCCTCCTTCTCCTTCTCCTCCTTCTCCTTCTCCTCCTCCTTCTCCTTCTCCTCCTTCTCCTTCTCCTCCTTCTCCTTCTCCTCCTTCTCCTTCTCCTCCTCCTCCTCCTTCTCCTCCTCCTTCTCCTACTTTTCCTTCTCCTCCTTCTCACCCCAAGCCTCCCATTCAGTCTTTTGAATTGTTTGGGGGTGGGGGGTAAATAACCCAGCCTGTGAGCCAATAATCTGCTTCCAGAGGTGGGGAAGAGTGGTGGGGAGGAGGGAGTTACAAGATAGGCGTCGAGCTTACAGCGTGGGCCCCGCAGCTCCCCGTCGAACCGGGGGCTGTCATTTGTTTACCCACTGCAGACAGTCAGCAACACCGCAGAGAAACGGAGCTGGCGCCTGGGAGATTTATGATCCTCCCTTCTGTGCTCAGCAATGTTTTAATCAGGGGGAGTTAAAATATTACAGGGTATTAAAAAAAAAAAGAGAGAGAGAGAGAAGAGTAGAGAAGGAAAGGAGAGAGGGGGGGGGGAAAAAAACCCACCCTCCTTTACAAGCATGCACAAACAAGAGCACTACCATTAGAGGCTTGGCAGACGGAGCCGGTGTCAAATAAGTACCTCCAGACAACTCTCTCCTCTCTCTCTCCTCTCTCCAAGCACAAAGAGGAATATTCAAAGCAGCTCCTAAGTGAGCAGCACATTACTGGAGGACCACGTCACGGCTCTGCTGCTGCTGCCGCCGCCGCTGCTGCTTCGTTGTTTCACGTTTTTAATGTCTTTATTTAATGATTATTACCTTCTTTCTTTTTTGACTCAAGGAGGGGTGGGGGTGGGGGTGGGGGTTTGCTCTTTTGAAGTGACAGAATGACAGGCAGGGACAAGTGGGCTTGTCTGCAGAGCTGGAAGGACTCGTGGGGGTGGGGGTGGAAAGCCTGGAAGTTTGAGGGTGTGGGGAGCTGGGGGATGGAAAGGGGAGTGGAAAGGGGGGCGAGGGTGGGGGAAGTGATTTTGTTTTAGTTCCTTTCTTTATTTTTTTGGAGGGTCCAAAAGGTGGTGGCTGGCTGTCAGAGAGCTTAGGGTGTTTGGATAAGGCAGGCTCGCATGCGGGGGGATCAGCGTGAAGCATCGCACCTGGAGGAAAAGACAACGAGCTGCAGCCTCGGTGCCATAAGCCTGGCTCCACGAAGTCTAGCCAACATCTGGAATGGATATCAGGAGACACAGAGCAGCCCTGCCTGGCGCTCGCCTCTACCTTTGTACTTCTCCCTGCAAATTGAAAAGCAAAACAGACATCAAGGATATATTTATATAACTGTCTTCAAGCTGCATTTTCTACTCCCATCTGCTGCACATGATAAGTTTCAAGTGTTTTCTAATAAAATATATATATATATATAAAAGAAAGATTCCTTTTTCTCCTCCTCCTTCCCCTCCTCCTCCTCCTCCTCCTCCTCCCTGTTGGAGGAACAGAGCAAACCTTTTATTATTATTATTAGTTTATTATTGTTGTTGAGGTGGTTATTATTGTTGGGTTTTATTGTTATTAATTATTGGGTTTATTGTCGTGGTGGTGGTGGTGGTTATTGTTTGTTATGGTTGTTGTTCAGAGTTTTGGAGGCACAGTGAACATGGCGCAGCCTGGGGAAGTGCCAGCGCTGCCCTCGGCACCCCTGAGCCCTGCCTGGTCCCTCAGCCAAACAGGACAGGGCTTGAGGTGGGGTGGGTGCAGCTGCCCTGGCTTCTCCCTGGGGGTGGAGATGAGCTCACTGCAGAGCACTGGGGTGTGCTCAAGGAAGGCTTTTGCAGAAGAACCTTCCTGGGTTTGGAGGTCTTTTTTTTTTGGGGGGGGGGGGTTGTGCTCATTTTCACAACACGGAGTGAGGTAGGGTCAGAGTCTTCTCGCAGTCCACTAACCATAGGACAAGAGGAAATGGCTTCAGTGAGAGTGTCACAGAATGGGGGGGGGGGGGTGGGGGTTGGAAAGGACCTCTGGAGATCATTGAGTCCAGCCCCCTGCCAAAAGAGGGGCACCCAGGAACACATCCAGGTGGGGCTTGGAAGCTCTCCAGAGCAGGAGGCTCCACAACCTCTCTGGGCAGCCTGCTCCAGGCCTCCAGCAGCCTCACACCAAAGAAGCTTCTCCTGAAGTGAAACCTCCTGGGTTCCAGTTTGTGCTCTCTGCCCCATGCCCTGTTCCCTGGGCACCACTGAGGAGAGTCCAGCCCCAGCCTCTTGTCGCACACCCTCTAGCTGTTGATCAGCATTGATCAGATCCCCCTGGGGGGGCTCTGAGCCTCTCCTCCTCACAGACATGCCCCAGACCCCTCAGCAGCTCCGTGCCCCTTTGTTGGACTCTCTCCAGTAGTTCCCTGACCCTCATGAACTGGGGAGCCCAGAACTGAACTCAATGCTGACCCAGCCCTCAGAACCATCTCCTCTTGAGCGCAGAGCATGGAGCCTCATCCCTGCCTACTTTATTGCGCTGGTATAGATCAGTGATAGCTTCACTTGTTGGACTTCTACTGTTATAAAGTGTCCACAAAATGCTTTGTAAGTTCACCACTCTGATAACAGGAATAGAGGTCCTACAGAAACATCCAAACTTCCTTGTTGACTCCAGGGGCACCTGAAGGGAGCCTGCAGGAAGGCTGCAGAGAGACTTCTCCTGAGGGGGTCTGGAGCCAGGCCCAGGGGGAATGGTTTGGAGCTGAGGCAGAGCAGGGGCAGAGTGGAGCTGAGGCAGAAGTTGTTCAGGGCCAGGGAGCTGAGCCTCTGGCCCAGGCTGCCCAGGGAGGCTGTGGCTGCCTCCTGCCTGGGGGTGCTGCAGGCCAGGCTGGATGAGGCCCTGAGCAGCTGAGTGTAGCTGGGAGGTGTCCCTGGGCATGGAGGGGAGCTTGGAGCAGAGGAGCTCTGAGCTCCCTTCCAGCCTGAGCCCTTCCAGGATTCTCTGTTCTTCTTGCTCTGAGCATTCAGAGCAGATTCACAGCCCCCAGACTAATGAAGGTAACTTTTTGTGGTGGGGAGGTTGGAGTAGATGAGCTCTGAAGTCCCTTCCAGCCTAAGCACCCTATGAACCAGCCTGGGAAGAGCTGCAGTTTCTCTCCTTCATTTGTAAAGTTTTCAGTTGGTTTAGTGCTCTGAACAGGAGGTGGGGATGTGGACCCTGGAGTTCTGCTCTGAACCTTATAAACCTATGGAAGTAGGAATCATAGAGTCACAGAATTGTCAGCCTTGGAAGGGACCTCAAGGCTCAGCCAGTCCTAATCCCCTGCCTTGGCCAGGGACAGCTCTGGGGGAAAGGACCTGGTAGGCCTGGGGGGCAACAGGGTGCCCAGGAGCCAGCAATGTGCCCTAGGGGTCAAGGAAGCCAAAGGGCATCCTGGGGTGCATCAAGCAGAGTGTGGCCAGCAGGGCAAGGGAGGTTCTCCTTCCCCTTTACTCTGCCCTGCTGAGGCCACTCCTGGAGCCCTGTGTCCAGCTCTGGGCTCCCCAGTTCAAGAGGGACAGGGAGCTGCTGGAGAGGGGACAGCAAAGGGCTGCAGCAGGGCTGAGGGGCCTGGAGTAGCTCTGTCAGGAGCAGAGGCTGAGAGCCCTGGGGCTGAGAGCCTGCAGAAGAGCAGCCCCAGGGGCATCTGATCAATGCTGATCAATCCTCCAAGGGTGGGGGTCAGGAGGCTGGCAGCAGGCTGTGTTCAGTGGTGCCCAGGGACAGCACAGGGGTAAGGGGCACAGAGTGGAAGAGCAGAAGTTCCTCTGAAGAGGAGGAGGAAGTTCTGTGCCTGAAGGGTGGCAGAGCCCTGGAGCAGGCTGCCCAGAGAGGTGGTGGAGTCTCCATCTCTGGAGTCATTCCAGACCCTCCCGGATGTGTTCCTCTGTGCCCTGCCCTGGGTGCCCCTGGCCTGGCAGGGGGCTTGGACTGGCTGACCTCCAGAGCTCCCTTCCAACCCCTGTGATTCTGTGAATGACAAAACCCATCAGGAGAGCAAATGTTGTCTTCCTAGCACAGGAAGCAGTTCTGCAGCCTTGGTCATGGATTTCAGAAGAGCCAAGAGATGCTCTCAGCTGAACTCTTCCAAAGGATCAAAAACCAATCTGAGAAGTGAATCACTGCAGAACTTCTTTTGGAAACCATTCTGTGTTAGCCAACAAAACCTCTTTGGCCTCTTCTGTAACAAGCAGGCAAATAATGTGGCCAAGCTGTGGACTTCCCCTCCCTGGAGGTGTTCAGGGCCAGGCTGGATGAGGCCCTGAGCAGCCTGGGCTGGTGGGAGGTGTCCCTGCCCATGGCAGGGGTTTGGAGCTGGATGAGCTTTGAGGTCCCTTCCAGTTCAAGCCCTTCTAGGATTCTGGGATGTCAAGACATTGACACCTCCTGGGGGAGGTAGGAGTTGGAGCCTTGTTTGTTCTGTCAAGTTCTGAGCTGAACGTGGGAGAAGATGGTTATCAAGGTTTATTTTGTCTGCTAATTAGGTCTCTTAAACATTGCCTCCTTAGGTATCTCTGTGCCCCTTGGAGAAGTCCTCAGGGGCTGGCTGGTGCTTGGCTGGTTTAAGGGAAGCTGAGGTGGCAAACAGCCTCCCTGGGGATGTGATTTCTCCTCCATCAATGACAGCTCATCAGGCATTTCCCTGAAGCCCTTGGTTCTTCTCCCAAGTCCTCCCCAGCCTCAGCACTGCTGGGACAGCTCTGGTGTCCTCCAGCAAGTGAGACCACAGCAGAGGAAGAGTCTGCTCAGGGCTGGAAGGTGGGGGAGCTGCAGCCAGCAGCCCATCAGATAGGATGGGAAGAGGCTGCTTGGGTTTGTGTGGAGCCACTGCCAGGCTTGGCAAGCTAAGCCCAGGCTGAACTCTGCCTTGTGTCAGCACTGCTGGCTCTTGCCATGGCTCTGAGCAGCTCTTCATGGTGAGGAAGTTGTTCCCCAGGAGGGTGGTGAGAGCCTGGCCCAGGCTGCCCAGGGAGGTGGTGGAAGCCTCCTGGCTGGAGGTGTTTGCAGCCAGGCTGGAGGTGGCTTCACTCCTGGAGGTGTTCCAGGCCAGGCTGGATGAGGCCCTGAGCAGCCTGGGCTGGTGTGAGGTGTCCCTGCCCATGGCAGGGGGTTGGGACTGGGTGAGCTTTGAGCTCCCTTCCAACCTGACTCATTCCATGGTTCTATGAATTATTTTCAGCCTTAGCTCCAGGGATTACAAAAGTGCAGAGGGAATTTGATGGATTTGGATGCCAGCAATGAACTTTTGGCCCTAAATGTTTGAGAAGCAGCTGCTGAAGGGCTGGGGGTGGGGGCAAAGAAGTGGCAACTAGAAGATAGCTGAAAGGGTTCAGAGTTTGTGTGGGGTTGAAAATCTCCTGAGTGACCAAGAAACAGGGAGAATGAGAGGGTCTGGCCCTGGGCAGCCTGATCTGGCTGGAGGTGTCCCTGCTGGCGGCAGGGGGCTTGGACAAGAGGACCTGCGAGGGTCCCTTCCAACCTGATGCAATCTGAGCATCTGTGCCAGGTTATAGGAGCAAAGCAAAAGAGAGCTGGAGGCATGGCAAGCAAGGCTGGAATCCTCTGTCTGAGGCACTGAAGACAGCTAGCAACACTCTGTCAGCTTGGAAAATGATGTCACCCTCGGAAGCCAGGCAATGAAGTCAGCTCCTCTGGCACTGGGAGAGCATTTCAGGCACAGGACTTGGGGGGAAGGAGCTCCACTTCTGCAGTCACTATGGACTCTGCAGGACAGGCAGCAGGAAGCTCACAGCTCACCTCCTGTGCTCCTTTGTTTGCTCACAAACCAAAGAGTCACAGAATGGGTTGGGTTGGGAGCAGCCTCCAGAGCTCCTCCAGCCCAACCCCTGCAGGCAGCAGGGGCATCCTCCACTGGATCAGGTTGCTCAGAGCCTTCTCCAGCCTCATCTTGAAGATCTCCAGGGATAGGACCTCCACCACCTCCCTGGGCAGCCTGCTGCAGTGTTCCAGCAGCCTCCTGGTGCAGAACTTGTTCCTCACATCCAATCTCAATCTGCTCTGCTCTCATTTCAAGCCCTTGCCCCTGGGCCTGTCCCTGCAGCCCTTTGGGAGCAGTCCCTCTGCAGCCTTCTCGTAGCCCCTTCAGCTTCTGTGATTCTCAGCACTTCCTCCAACAGCTTCAGCATCTTGGGCTTGTTCTCATGCTCACCCAGAGAGCTGAAGCAACCAAGCCCTTAGAGATGGAGGTGAGTAGGGGCTGAGTGTCCCTTCCCTTCAGCATTGCCAGGCCACAGGGGAGAAGTTCTTCACTGTGGGGATGGTGGAACGCTGGCACAGGCTGCTCAGGGAGGTGCTGCAGCCACCCCCTGGAGCTGTTCAAGGAGTGTGTGGCCATGGCCCTTGGGGATGTGGCTCAGTGGCCATGGGGGTGTTGGGCTGATGGTTGGGCTGGCTGAACTTGGAGGCCTTTTCCAAACTCACTGCTCCTGAATCCTCTCAGCAGCTTTTATGTTGTGTTTTTTGCCCAACCTTACTGATCCTGGGATTGTAAAGCTCTCAGAAGATTTCACAATGAACAGTAAATAATCATGAGTAATAAATAAATGGACTGCATTCAGTGCTTGGGGTAAGCCAAGTCTAGCTTTAAAACAATCCCTCCTTGCAATCAGAGGCAGTAAAAAGTGTGTCAATTGCCCAAAGTGCCATCTGAGACTGGAGCTGGGGAAGAGGTTCTTCTCCATGTGAGAGGGGTGAGAGTCTGGAACAGGCTGCCCAGGGAGGCTGTGGCTGCCTCCTGCCTGGGGATGTTCCAGGCCAGGCTGGATGAGGCCCTGAGCAGCCTGGGCTGGTGGGAGGTGTCCCTGCCCATGGTGGGGAGGTTGGAGTAGATGAGCTCTGAGGTCCTTTCCCATGGCTGGGAGGTTGAAGTAAATGGCCTCTAACCTCCAGCCTAAGCCATTCTATGTCCCTTCTTGCTCTGCTCAGCTGCACCCTGGGATAAGACACGGAGCAATGTATGGAAACTCCAGCACAGCATGAGGAGGAACTTCTTCCCTGGGAGGCTCCCAGAGCCCTGGAGCAGGCTGCCCAGAGAGGTTGTGGAGTCTCCTGCTCTGGAGCCTTCCCAGCCCCATCTGGATGTGTTCCTGTGGGACCTGTGCTGGTCCTGCTCTGGCAGGGGGCTTGGACTGGATGATCTTTTGAAGTCCCTTCCAACCCCTAACATCCTGGGATCCCCTCCACGTTCCTCTGGCTCCATGAAGGCCATGTTTGCCTTGCTGAACACTTCCCTGTGTTGAGAGTGGAGCTGAGATGCTTTGCAGTCAGGCACGATTGCATCCCACCTGGAGCACCATGCCCACTTCTGGAGCCCCTAGTGCAGGAAGGATCTGGAGGGGCTGGAAGGTGTCCAGAGCAGGGCCAGGAGGAGGAGCAGAGGGCTGGAGCTGCTCTGCTGTGAGCACAGACTGAGGGAGTTGGGGTTGTGCAGGCTGGAGAGGAGAAGGTTCCAGGAGACTTCATTGTGGCCTTCCAGGATCTGCAGGGGGCTCCAAGAAAGCTGGGGAGGGACTTGTGAGGGTGTCAGGGAGGGATAGGACTGGGGGGGATGGAGCAGAACTAGAAGTGGGGAGATTGAGATTGGCTATGAGGAAGAAGTTGTTGGCCATGAGGGTGGTGAGAGCCTGGCACAGGCTGCCCAGGGAGGTGGTGGAAGCCTCCTGCCTGGAGGTGTTTGCAGCCAGGCTGGAGGTGGCTGTGAGCAACCTGCTGTGGTGTGAGGGTGTCCCTGCCCATGGCAGGGGGTTGGAGCTGGCTGAGCCTTGAGCTCCCTTCCAATCCTGACAACTCCAGGATGCTATGATTTGCTCAGGCACTGACTGTGCCACTGCCCTGAGCTGGAGAAGTTGCTTGAAATGCCATAAATAAGAGTTAAACAAAACTAAAAAGAGAACCCAACACTCACCCCCCCACCCCCCCTCACCCCCACCCCTTCCCCTAGGCAGCAGAGCTCAGTAATTGCTGTTTTGGAGCTCTTCAGCTCAGCCCTTTCAGCCCCAGCTGCAGCACAATTTTTGCCAAATATAGATAAATGAAGTTAAAGTTATTGGCAAGGAGCAGTTCTCTGTCCCTGTTTCGAGTTCATGCATTGCACAGGGAAGGCTTTCCTTCAGGGCTTTGGTGTTTTCTTTGTGGCAAGCAATGGTTTTGAACTCTGAACTTCTGCATCTCCCCGTCCCAGGCAGTGTTTTCAGTTCTACTTCAGCAGGCACAGAGTGGTAAACAGAGAGAGGCTGTGGCTGGCTCCCCGTTTGAGAAGTGAGCTGGGAGGGAGGAAGCAGCTCAGAAACTGAACCTCACTCAGCATATTTTAGGAGCTTTGCTGTAATCTTGATACTTTCAGCATGGGATGTGGGAGCTCTGCTGAGGGATCCTTCTGGTACTCTCAGTGTAGTAGGAGAGGATCATTTGCACCCTAACCCAAGAGGAAAGGACCTCTTCTGTCAGGAGGTGCTGAGGAGGACATGGATCTGCTGGAGTGGGTCCAGAGGAGGGCCACAAGGATGGTCAGAGGGCTGGAGAGCCTCTCCTAAATAGACAGGCTGGGAGAGTTGGGTGTTTTCAGCCTGGAGAAGAGAAGGCTCTGGGGAGACCTTAAAGCAGCCTTCCAGTACCTGGTCGGGCTCCAGGAGAGCTGGGGAGGGACTTGAGACAAAGGCTCCAGGGAGACCTTAGAGCATCCTTCCAGTACCTGAAGGGGCTCCAGGAGAGCTGGGGAGGGACTTGTGACAAAGGGTTGTAGGGACAGGACAGGCAGAGATGGCTTCAAGCTGGAAGAGGCTGGGCTTTGATTCCACATCAGGAGGAAATTCTTCCCCCTGGGGGTGGTGAGGCACTGGGACAGGTTGCCCAGAGAAGTTGTGGAGGCTCCAAGTCTGGAAGAGTTGAAGCCAGGTGGGATGAGGCTCCACAAGCAACCTTGGCCCATGGAAGATGTCCCTGCCCATGGCAGGGGGTGTGGAAGGAGATGATCTTGAAGGCCCCTCCCAACCCAAACTGTTCTGTGATTCCATGAAGCCCACCTGGTAGCACAAGCTGCTGCAGAACCTCCCTCTCACCACAAACTCCCCAGAGGTGACTCTCTGGTCTCTTTAGGCCTTCTGGAGGGAGCAGCTCCTTCCAGAACCACGGAGACAATACAGATCATGCACAGAAGCACCCAGCAGGTGATGGAATCCCAGCATGCTGGGGCTGGGGAGGGACCTCTGGAGATCCAGAACTGGAGATCATAGTATCATAGTATCACAGTATCAGTCAGGGTTGGAAGGGACCACAAGGATCATCCAGCTCCAACCCCCCTGCCATGGGCAGGGACACCCCACACTACATCAGCCTGGCCACAGCCTCAGCCAGCCTGGCCTTAAACACCCCCAGGGACAGGGCCCCAGCCCCCTCCCTGCACAACCCATTCCAGGGCTTCACCACTCTCCTGGGGAAGAACTTCCTCCTCCCCTCCAGCCTCAATCTCCCCACCTCCAGCTTCATTCCATTCCCCCTACTCCTATCACTGCCTGGGATCCTGAGCAGTCCCTCCCCAGCCTTCCTGGAGCCCCCTGCAGATCCTGGAAGGCCACAATGAAGTCTCCTGGAACCTTCTCCTCTCCAGCCTGCACAACCCCAACTCCTTCAGTCTGTGCTCACAGCAGAGCAGCTCCAGCCCTCTGATCCTCCTCCTGGCCCTGCTCTGGACACCTTCCAGCCCCTCCAGATCCCTCTTGCCATAGGGGCTCCAGAACTGGAGGCAGGACTCCAGGTGGGGTCTCCCCAGAGCTGAGCAGAGGGGGAGAATCACCTCCCTTGCCCTGCTGGCCACACTTCTCCTGATGCAGCCCAGGCTCTGGTTGGCTTTGCAGGCAAGCAGCAGCATCACCTTCTGGGTTGAGGCTCCATCCTTGCAGACATTCAGACTTGATGTGGCCCTGACCTAGCTGGAGTTGTCTCTGATGAGTGCAGGAGGGGTTGGATGAGATGACTTTGGGAGGGGGAGGTCCCTTCCAACCTGATGCATTCTGAAGAGGAGTGGTGGGCAGGTGTGTGGAGGTGTTGGGAATGGCAGGGCAACCATTCCATTTCTGGCCAAGGGCTGTGCCTGCCATGCTCAGTGTCTGTGGGAGAGCCCTGCAGCTCCTTCCCAAGCTGGACAGATGTGCTCAGCCCCAGCCCCTTCTCCCTGTCACTGGCCCTGCTGCCTGGTGCAGCCCTCTGCTCAGGGTGCCTGGGTGCTGGGCTCTGATGGATGGCTGAGGGGAGCTTTACTTTAAAAGGAAGAATTCTATAGCTGCTCTATATGGGAAAGCCAAACAGGGGCTCCTCTGCTGTAAATTATATGGGGCTGCAGGTCCTGCTTCATGTTACCTTGAAGCACCACAGCCCAAACAACAGTCAGCCAGTGTGATGGCCAGGGGATGTTAAAGCAGAAGCAGACAGCCATAGATCAGAGTGTCAGCCCCCAGCAACACCCAGACAGCTGAGCTCTAGCAGCCTCTGTTGCAGGTTAGGCTCCCCTGGAGCTGTGTGCACAGCCTCTCTCTCACACTGGGAGGTGGATGGAAGCCTGAGCTTTCTGGGCTGCATCAAGAAGAGTGTGGCCAGCAGGTCAAAGGAGGTTCTCCTGCACCTCTGATCTGCCCTGGCTGAGGCCACAGCTGGAGAACTGTGTCCAGTTCAGAGATTCACAGAAGGGTTTAGGTTGGGAGGGACCTTGAAGGTCTGGAACCCCCAGTTCTGGGCTTCCTAGTTCAAAAGGGACTGGGAAGTACTGGGGAGAGTCCAAGGGAGGGCCATGAAGATGCTGAGGGGATGGGAGCTGGGGCTGTTCAGTCTGGAGAAGGGAAGGCTCCCAGGAGACCTAATTGTGTCCTTCCAGTGTCTGCAGGGGGCTGCAGGAAAGCTGGGGAGGGACTTGTGAGGGTGTGAGGGAGGGATAGGACTGGGGGGGATGGAGCAGAACTGGAAGTGAGGAGACTGAGATTGGCTGTGAGGAAGAAGTTGTTGCCCAGGAGGGTGGTGAGAGCCTGGCCCAGGCTGCCCAGGGAGGTGGTGGAAGCCTCCTGGCTGGAGGTGTTTGCAGCCAGGCTGGAGGTGGCTGTGAGCAACCTGCTGTGGTGTGAGGTGTCCCTGGCCATGGCAGGGGGTTGGAGCTGGCTGAGCCTTGAGGCCCCTTCCAACCCTAACAATTCTATGATTCTATGACTGAAAGCATCTCTGTGAGGAGGGAAGGCTGAGACCTGGGGCTGGTTAGCCTGGAGCTGAGCATCTGAGGGGGGATCTGATCAATGTCAGTAAATACCTGAGGGCTGGGGGGCAAGAAGAGGCCAGGCTCTGCCCAGTGCTGCCCTGTGACAGAACAAGGAGCAATGGGCACAAACTGGAACCCAGGAGGTTCTACCTCAACATGAGGAAATATTCCTTTGGTGTGAGGCTCCCAGAGCCCTGGAGCAGGCTGCCCAGAGAGGTTGTGGAGCCTCCTGCTCTGGAGGCTTTCCAGCCCCATCTGGATGTGCTCTGGGTGCCCTGACCTGGGTGCCCTGCTCTGGCAGGGGGTTGGACTGGATGCTCTCCAGAGGTGCCTTCCATGCCCATGGTGTCACTCAGTCAGGAGGAAGGAGCCTGACCCCATAGTGCATCTCTTTGAGGAGCAGCATTCAGGTGCAGGCTTTCATAACCTGAATCCCAAAGCCCAAGCTCTCTGCTCTTGGTGTGGCAACAGAACTTCGTATTCAGGCCCCATTTAGAGTTTGGGTTTTTTTTCTCCTCCCTCCTCTTAACACAGAGGCAAAAGGAAAAAATCTGCTGTGGGTTGCTGCAGTGTCCTGACACAATAGGGGCTAATGAACAGAGCCTGCTGCACTCCAGAGCCTGCAGCTCAATTACCTCCAGTGCCAATCAAGTCAGAAATATTAACCATGGAAACAGCAGATGAGGGCTGTGAGGGAGCAGGCAGTGGCCTCCTGGGGAGGATCACCTCTGGGCAGGCCAAGGATGCTCACAGCAAGAGGTGCAGAGGGCTGGGGGATACATAGAATACATAGAATAAACCAAGTTGGAAGAGACCTTCAAGATCATCAAGTCCAACCTATCAACCAATCCAACACCACCTAAACAGCTAACCCATGGCACCAAGCACCCCATCAAGTCTCCTCCTGAACACCTCCAGGGATGGGGACTCCACCACCTCCTTGGGCAGTCCATTCATAGTTTCATAGTTTCATTCAGGGTTGGAAGGGACCACAAGGATCATCCAGTTCCAACCCCCCTGCCATGGGCAGGGACACCCCACACTACATCAGCCTGGCCACAGCCTCAGCCAGCCTGGGCTTAAACACCCCCAGGGACAGGGCCCCAACCACCTCCCTGCACAACCCAGTCCAGGGCTTCACCACTCTCCTGGGGAAGAACTTCCTCCTCCCCTCCAGCCTCAATCTCCCCACCTCCAGCTTCATCCCATTCCCCCTAGTCCTATCACTGCCTGAGATCCTGAGAAGTCCCTCCCCAGCCTTCCTGGAGCCCCCTTCAGATCCTGGAAGGCCACAATGAGGTCACCTGGGAGCCTTCTCTTCTGCAGACTGAACAGCCCCAACTCCTTCAGCCTGTCCTCATAGGAGAGGTGCTCCAGCCCTCTGATCATCCTCCTGGCCCTGCTCTGGACACCTTCCAGCACCTCCACATCCCTCTTGTAATAGGGGATTCCAATGGGCAATCACTCTCTCTGTGTAAAACTTCCTCCTGACCTCCAGCCTAAACCTCCCTGGCACAAGTTGAGACTGTGTCCTCTTGTTCTGGTGCTGGCTGCCTGGCAGAAGAGACCAACCTCTGCCTGTTTACAACCTCCCTTCAGGGAGTTGTAGAGAGCAATGAGGTCACCCCTGAGCCTCCTCTTCTCCAGGCTAAGCAGCCCCAGCTCCCTCAGCCTCTCCTCACAGGGCTGTGCTCCAGACCCCTCCCCAGCTTTGTTGCCCTTCTCTGGACACCTTCAAGTCTCTCAACCTCCTTCCTAACCTGAGGGGCCCAGAACTGGACACAGGACTCGAGGTGTGGCCTAACCAGTGCAGTGTCCAGGGGCAGAATGACCTCCCTGCTCCTGCTGGCCACACTCTTCCTGATGCAGGCCAGGATGCCCTTGGCCCTCTTGGCTGCCTGGGCACACTGCAGGCTCATGTTCAGCCTACCATCAACCAGCACCCCCAGGTCCCTCTCTGCCTGGCTGCTCTCAGCCACTCTGACCCCAGCCTGTAGCACTGCCTGGGGTTGTTGTGGCCAATGTGCAGCACCTGGCACTTGGATGTGTTCAATCTCCTGCCCTTGGCCTCTGCCCATCTGTCCAGCCTGTCGAGGTCCCTCTGCAGAGCCTCTCTACCCTCCAGCAGATCAACTCCTGTCCCCAGCTTGCTGTCATCAGCAAATTTACTGCTGATGGACTCAGTGCCCTCATCCAGATCATCAATGAAGATGTTAAAGAGCACAGGGCCCAGCACTGCTCCCTGGGGCACACCACTGGTGCCTGGCTGCCAGCTGGCTGTGGCACCATTCACCACCACTCTCTGGGCTCAGCCTCCAGCCAGTTCCTAACCCAGCTCAGAGTGCTGCTGTCCAAGCCAGGGGCTGACAGCTTGGCCAGGAGTTTGCTGTGGGGGACAGTGTCAAAGGCCTTGCTGAGGCCCAGGTAGACAGGATGATTCTTTGTGGCCAAGGGGCATGATGCCAGGGTTGCAGGGACATGGTGGGCTTGGGCTGGTGGTTGGACTTGATGCCCTTTGTGGCCTTCTCCAAAGGAAACAATTCTATGATGCTCAGCTCAGGCTACAGGGAGCCTGGTGTGGGTTTTGCTTCCACATGTGCCTGAGAGCTCAGAACTGCTGACTAAGCAGAGGGCAGCTGGGAGGCACCTCTGGAGATCACCCAGACCAACCCCCCTGCTCCAGGGATGGAGCCTCAACCTCCTCCCTGGGCAGCCTGCTGCAGTGTTCCAGCAGCCTCCTGGTGCAGAACTTGTTCCTCACATCCAATCTCAATCTGCTCTGCTCTCATTTCAAACCCTTGCCCCTGGTCCTGTCCCTCCCAGTGAAGAACTCTGCTTCACTCTGCAGGCCCAAGCAGAGCTTTCTGTGCCTTGCTGCAGCTGCTGTGGCAGGACTGGATTCCCTCCCCCCCCACCAAGCCCACCCCTCAAAATACTGAAGCTGGAGCCTTTGATGAGGGTTTGATGCAGAGGGTTTGTGGTGCTGGCTGTGGATCAGAGCAAGGCTCCCTGGGCTGGGGACAGTGGCAGTGCTGTGCATCAGCAGTGTGAGCAGCAGGCAGCTGCTGTCCTGCTCTGCAAACAAATCTCCCTTTTTCTGTTACTGCTGAGAACAATATTGCAAAGCAGCCTGGACTTCAGATTCCAGGAGCTTTGGATCCTGGCCCTTTGTCACCGACTGCAGGCACTTCTGGACTCAATCTAGATGTGTCTCTTTTGACAGAAAGCTCTTCTGCTCTGGGTCCTTTGCAATACAGAGAAAATCAACTCCAGGCCCCAAATGGCTCTTTTGCACCTGCCTGCTGCTTCCCCTCCCCATCCAGCTGGTGAGCAGGCACAGTTGTGGAGTGTTTTTCCCTTTCTCTTATTCATGAGGAGATGGCACATCCCCTTGGTCAGCAGCACTGAAGCATTTCCTATTCTTGGGCTTGGATGGCATCAAGCAAAGCCAGCTGCCTGCCAGGGGTGGGGAATGTGTGCTGGGAGCTCAGCTCCAGCCTCAACTCAAACTTCTGTCTAAACCCATCTGGGGGCTGCTCAGCAGTGCTGCTCCCCCAGGGCTCTGTGCTAGGGCACTTCTCCTTAATGTCTTTATCAATGACCTGGGTGAGGGCACTGAGGCTCCCTCAGTAGGTTTGCAGATGGCACTGAGCTGGGTGGCAGTGGTGATCTGCTGGAGGGCAGAGAGGCTCTGCAGACGACCAGGCTGGATCCATGGGCTGAGGTCAGTGGGATGAGGTTCAAGAAGGCCAAGTGCTGGGTCCTGCCCCTGGGTCACAGCAACCCCATGAAGGCTCCAGGCTTGGGGCAGAGTGGCTGGAAAGTTACCTGGTGGAAAAGGGCCTGGGCACACTGCTGGCAAACAGCAGATCAACCTGAGCCAGCAGTGTGCCCAGGGGGGCAAGGAGGGCAGCAGCAGCCTGGCCTGGCTCAGCAGTGGTGTGGGCAGCAGGAGCAGGGCAGGGATTGTGCCCTGCCCTTGGTGATGCTGCACCTCAGGTCTTCTTGAAGGTAGGAAGGCTTTACAGAGAGCTCAACCTGCACCTGGCTGCAGCCTCCTTCCAGGGAGCTGCAGAGAGCAATGAGGTCTCCCTCAGCCTCCTCTGCACCACACTCAACACTCCCAGCTCCCTCAGCTGCTCCTCCCCAGCCCTCTTCTCCAGACCCTTCCCCAGCTCTGTTGCCCTTCTCTGGCCCTGCTCCAGCCCTCAGTGTCTTTTCTGTGTGAAATGAAATAAAGATTGCAGCTCCATTCTACTTCTGAAATAAAAGCAGCATGGGGTAAGGCTCCTTCAGCTTGACCATGGAATGGGAGGGATATCTAAAACCTGGAGTAGCTCAGTATCTCCTCTATGGGAAGAGCTCAAAGGTTGGATGAGGCCTTGAGCAACCTCTTCTAGTGTGAGGTGTCCCTGTCCATGGCAGAGGGGTTGGTGCTGGATGATCTTGAAGGTCCTACCCAAACCATTCTGTGAGTCCATGAAAGGCTGCTGGGCTGTGTTGGGCTGTGGGTGACTCTGCTTTAGGGGGGTTAGAACTGGATGACCTTTAATGTCCCTTCCAATCCAACCCATTCTAGGAATGTCTGAAGTGAAATGGGCTTAGAGCACAGCCCTGTGAGGAGAGGCTGAGGGAGCTGGGGTTGCTTAGCCTGGAGAGGAGGAGGCTCAGGGGAGACCTTCTTGCTCTCTCCAACTCCCTGCAGGGAGGTTGTAACCAGGTGGGGGTTGGTCTCTTCTGCCAGGCAGCCAGCACCAGAACAAGAGGACACAGTCTCAAGCTGTGCCAGGGGAGCTTCAGGTTGGAGGTGAGGAGAAAGTTCTTCTCAGAAAGAGTAATTGGCCATTGGGATGTGCTGCCCAGGGAGGTGGTGGAGTCCCCATCCCTGGAGGTGTTTAGGAAGAGCCTGGATGAGGCCCTTGGTGCCATGGTTGAGTTGATTAGATGGTGCTGGGTGAGAGGTTGGATTGAATGATCTCAAAGGTCTTTTCCAACCTGGTTAATTCTATTCTATTCCATTCCATTCCATTCCATTCCATTCCATTCCATTCTGTAATCTGGGGGCTGTCCACCCCCTTCAAATGAATGTATTTGGCACTTCCTGTAGAGGGGAGAAAGGAAAAGGAAGTCTCCATTCCAACCTCTCCAGTCTGTGGTTCAGGACCTGCAGCACTGCATTAAGGTAAAGGAAGCAAAAGAGCAGAAACCAAGCCCTGAGGAGGGGGAGACGGGAAACTGAGGAGTTAAAGAGTTGTTGGAGGGGAAGGATTAGGAGTGGAATAAAAGAAAAGAAAAGGAATCAGAGGGTTGAAGACTTAAAAGAGGTGAAGCTGAGAGGCAGAGCTTTATTGAAGGGGTGGCAGATAGTGTGCTGGGAGAGACAGGAGTTAGTTGACAGAGGGGGGAAATAATTAAATCCAAATAGAAGGCTAATTAAAAAACAAGAGTAGAGAAAAGAATATATTAAAAATGGGAAGGGGATGGGGGGAAAAAAAAGGGGGGAGAAAAAAAGGCAGGAAATATGAAATACAAAGCTGTTCAGTCCTGAGAAGGAAGAGCTGAAGAGAAATATCTTTATCTGAAGCCATTGTGCAAAATGAAAAGCAGCAGCAGTGCTACAAAAGTCTTCACCTTGGGATTGGCAGGCACCTGAAAAGATCCCCAAGCAAAGCAATTCCATGCAGATTGGCCTCTGCTTAATTAAGACACCAAAGGGAGATGGCTGATTTGGGCAGCAGCTGGAGGCAGCTGCCGTGGAGCTGTCAATCAGTGCAAGCCAAAGGGAGGGCCAAGAGAGAGAGAATAGAAGAAGTCACATCCAGAGTTTGGTTCTGCTTCTGCTGGAGCTGGGAGCTCAGCTCTCACTCACTTCAGTGGCAGCTTCCATGCCAACAGAAGGGAAAACTTTTGCAGGGTGCCCTGCTGAGGCCACTCCTGGAGCTCTGTGTCCAGCTCTGGGCTCCCCAGTTCAAGAGGGACAGGGAGCTGCTGGAGAGGGGACAGCAAAGGGCTGCAGCAGTGCTGAGGGGCCTGGAGCAGCTCTGTCAGGAGCAGAGGCTGAGAGCCCTGGGGCTGAGAGCCTGCAGAAGAGCAGCCCCAGGGGCATCTGATCAATGCTGATCAATCCTCCAAGGGTGGGGGTCAGGAGGCTGGCAGCAGGCTGTGTTCAGTGGTGCCCAGGGACAGCACAGGGGTAAGGGGCACAGAGTGGAAGAGCAGAAGTTCCTCTGAAGAGGAGGAGGAAGTTCTGTGCCTGAAGGGTGGCAGAGCCCTGGAGCAGGCTGCCCAGAGAGGTGGTGGAGTCTCCACCTCTGGAGTCATTCCAGACCCTCCTGGATGTGTTCCTCTGTGCCCTGCCCTGGGTGCCCCTGCCCTGGTAGGGGGCTTGGACTTGTTGATCTCTGGAGATCACTTCCAACCCCTAAACTCCTGTGATTCTGTGTAATATATTTGGTTGGAAGAGTCCTTCAAGCTCATCCAGACCAGCCTTCAACTCAGCACCACAGGATCAACCCTAAAGCATTGTCCTTAAGCCCCCAGGTCCACAGACTGCCTAAACATCTCCATGAGTGGTGACTCCACCACTGCTCTCCTGTTAGAGAGCTGGACATCAGAATTCTTTCCTCCATGTTTCCTTTTCACAGAACATTAAGGGCTGGGAGGGACCTTGAGAGCTCATCCAGTCCAACCCCGCTGCCAGAGCAGCATCACCTAGAGCAGGCCACACAGGAACACATCCAGGTGGGGTTTGGGTGATCTTAGAGGTCTTTTCCCGCCTCAAACTTTCTGTGACTCTGTGATTCTACCCTGTGCCAGAATGAGAGTTGTTTAAAGCCCCAAATTCTCATTGACTACTGCAGGCAAGCAAGATAGAGTCACAGAATGGTGTTGGGTTGGGAGCAGCCTCCAAAGCTCCTCCAGTCCAACCCCCTGCAGTCAGACATCCTCCACTGGATCAGGCTGCTCAGAGCCTTCTCCAGACTGACTTTGAATATCTCCAGGGATGGAGCCTCAACCTCCTCCCTGGGCAACCTGCTGCAGAGTTCCAGCAGCCTCCTGGTGCGGAACCTCTTCCTCACATCCAATCTCAATCTGCTCTGCTCTCATTTCACACCCTTGCCCCTGTCCCTGTCACTACATAATAAGCAATCAAAGCAATCTGGAGGAAGGAGGGCAAAGCCCAGCACTCCCATGGAGCTGAAGCTCCTTCAGAAGCACGAAGACATAAATGTCTTTACTCTGAGGGTGGCAGAGCCCTGGAGGAGGCTGCCCAGAGAGGTGGTGGAGTCTTCTCTGGAGACTTCCAAGCCCACCTGGGCATACTGCTATGCAACCAGCTGTTGGTGACTCTTCTTTGGCAGGGGGATTGGACTTGGATGCTCCCCAGAGGTGCTTTCCAAGCCCACCATGAAGGCCATCCCCATTCTGTGACACCCATGCCCCCCACGAATCCCTGCTCTCACACTTGCCAGCAGTGGTTTCTAGGCAAACATGCTCCAGCCTGGGCAGCCTAAGGAGCTGGTGTTGTGTTCAGGGGAGGAAACAAAAACAAATGTTGTTTTGGATGAGCACAAATGTTGCAGTTTGTGGGCTGCTTGTTGTTGGCTTTGGGCTTTGCATCAAGTCAGCTGACAACAAAAATACTTCGCTGCTGGCCTCGCCTCTGAGGCAGGCATCACATCTGAGGCAGGCAGCTACACAGGCAACCCAACCCCATGGACTGCTGGTGTCCTCTCTTGCACTGGGGAAACCCAAGGAGAAGCTGTGTTTGACAGGCAAAGGAATGGCAGAGCAGTGGATGTGGTTTATCTTGATCTCAGCAAAGCATCTGGCACTGTCCCCTGCAGCATCCTCCCAGCCAGACTGAGGCAGGGTGGTCTGGATGGTCAGGGAGGGAGGTGGATGGGAACTGGGTGAAGGAAAGGAGTCAGACAGCTGTGCTCAATGGCACAGAGTCTATTTGGAGGCCTGTGTCTGGTGGAGTCCCTCAGGGCTCAGTACTGGGACCAGAGCTGTTCACTATATTCATCAATGACCTGGGTAAGGGCACTGCCAGCAAGTTTGCTGATGGCACCAAGCTGGGTGGAGAGGCTGCCACAGGAGGGCTGTGCTGCCATTCAGCCAGACTTAGGCTGAGAACTGGGCAGGGAGGGATGGAATGGGATTCCACAAGGGCAAGGGGGGAGTCTTGCTCCTGGGAGAGAACAACCCCAGGTATCAGTACAGATTGGGGACTGAGCTGCTGGGGAGCAGGGAAGGGGAAAAGGACCTGGGGGGTCCTGGTGGATGGGAGGATGACCATGAGCCAGCAATGTGCTCTGGTGGCCAAGAGGGCTGAGGGCATCCTGGGGTGGATTGGAAGAGCTGTGGTGAGTAGGTCAGAGAGGTTCTCCTCCCCTGCTGAGGCCACATCTGGAATCTTGTGTCCAGTTCTGGGCTCTCAGCTCAAGAAGGACCTCAGGGAACTGCTTGAGAGAGTCCAGCACAGAGCCATACAGATTCTGCAGGCAGTGGAACATCTTCCTCAGAAGGAGAGCCTGAGGCAGCTGAGGGATCTTAGCTTGGAGAGGAGGAGCCTGAGAGGTGAGCTCCTTGCTGGGGCTAAAGCTGTGCAGGGGCAGTGCCCAGAGGCTGGAGCCAGGCTCTGCTGGGGGCTGCCCAATGCCAGCACAAGGGGCAGTGGTGGAAGCTGAGGCAAAGGAAGTGCCATGGAAACAGGAGGAAGAATTTTGTCCCAGTGAGGGTGACAGAGCCCTGGAGCAGGCTGCCCAGGGGGGTTGTGGAGTCTCTCTCTCTGGAGATGTTCAAAACCTGCCTGGATGTGTTCCTGTGTGACCTGCTCTAGGTGAGCCTGCTCTGGCAGAGGGGGTTGGACTGGATGAGCTTTGGAGATCCCTTCCAGCCCCTCACATTCTATGATTCCATGAGCTTGCTTCCCATGTGGAAAGCATTTGCAAGGTGTCAGTGCCTGGTAGACCTAAAGGTTTCATTGCCCAGCAGAACAAAACCCCAAGGCAAACCCAGAGGAGAGATTAACACTTGGAAGTATAAAATTCAGGTAGTAATGAGGAGCCAGGTGTGCACTGTCAGGGAGTCCAAGTTCCCCTCATTATGGGCAAGGGTCTGAGCTTAACTGCCCCCCCTCAGGTGAGCTGGACAGGCTTTGCTGACAGATTTGTGGAGGGGGAAGAAAAGGTTTACAAAGAAGGAGGGGAAAAGCTTCATAAAGTAAAAAGGTGGATGAAGAAAAAGATATGTAAAAAGAAGCCCTCCCCAGGCAGAGAGGGACCTGGGGGTGCTGGTGGATGGTAGGCTGAACATGAGCCTGCAGTGTGCCCAGGCAGCCAAGAGGGCCAATGGCATCCTGGCCTGCATCAGGAAGAGTGTGGCCAGCAGGAGCAGGGAGGTCATTCTGCCCCTGGACACTGCACTGGTTAGGCCACACCTTGAGTCCTGTGTCCAGTTCTGGGCTCCTCAGGTTAGGAAGGACATTGAGAGACTTGAAGGTGTCCAGAGAAGGGCAAGAAAGAAGGGGAGGGGTCTGGAGCACAGCCCTGTGAGGAGAGGCTGAGGGAGCTGGGGTTGCTTAACCTGGAGAAGAGGAGGCTCAGGGGAGACCTTCTTGCTCTCTCCAACTCCCTGAAGGGAGGCTGTGGCCAGGTGGGGGTTGGTCTCTTCTCCCAGGCCCCCAGCACCAGAACAAGAGGACACAGTCTCAGGCTGTGCCAGGGGAGGTTCAGGCTGGAGGTGAGGAGAAAGTTCTTCCCAGCAAGAGAGATTGGCCCTGGGGATGTGCTGCCTGGGGAGGTGGTGGAGTCACCATCCCTGGAGGTGTTCAGGAGGAGACTTGACAGGGTGCTTGGTGCCATGGGTTAGTTGATTGGGTGGTGTTGGTTGATGGGTTGGACGTGATGATCTTGAAGGTCTCTTCCAACCTGGTCTATTCTATTCTATTCTATTCTATTCTATTCTATTCTATTCTATTCCATTCCATTCCATTCCATTCCATTCCATTCCATTCCATTCCATTCCATTCCATTCCATTCCATTCCATATTTATAAGGATAAAAAGATTTATAAGGAAAAAAATTTATAATGAAAAAATATTTACTAAGAAAATAAAAGATTTACAAAGGGAAAACAGATTTATAAAGAGATCTATAAAGGGGAAAAAAGTGTATAAAGAGAAAATATTTATAAAGAAAAAGTATTTGTGGAGAAAAAATATGGAGGAAAAAGGGTAAAGGAAAAAAGATTTATGATGAAAAATAGTTTAAAAGAAAAAAAAAGTAGAAGGTAAAAAAAATTTTATAGAGAAAAGCAGATTTCTAAAGAAAAAAAAGATTTATGAAGAAGAATATAAAGAAAAAATACAAAGAAAAACGATATTGAAAAATATAAAGAAAAATACAAATTAAGAAAGTTTTTTTAAAATATCAAGAAAAAATTATTTCTCAAAAAAAATGTATAAAGAAAAAATATGAACTAAGAAATATTGTTAAAAATATATTTATTATGAAAAAAGTATTTATAAGGAAAAAATATTTATAAGGAAAAAGATTTCTAAAGGAAAAAATAAATTAAGACATATTTAAAAATATAAAGAGAAATATTTTATAAAGAAAAAGTATTCATAAAAAAAAAAGTTTTAAAAATCTATTAAAAAATAAAAGAGGAAAAAGGGGGAAAGAAGGGAGAAAAAGAAGGGGGAAAAGAAGGGGGAAAAGAAGGGGGGAAAGAAGGGGGAAAAGAAGGGGGAAAAGAAGGGGAAAAGAAGGGGGAAAGAAGGGGGAAAAAGGGGGAAAAAGGGGAAAAGAAGGGGGAAAAGAAGGGGGAAAGAAGGAGAAAAGAAGGGGGAAAAGAAGGGGGAAAAGAAGGGGGAAAGAAGGGGGAAAAGAAGGGGGAAAGAAGGGGAAAAGAAGGGGGAAAAGAAGGGGGAAAGAAGGGGAAAAAAAGGGGGGAAAAGAAGGGGGAAAAGAAGGGGAAAAAGAAGGGGGAAAGAAGGGGAAAAGAAGGGGGAAAAGAAGGGGGAAAGAAGGGAGAAAAGAAGGGGGGAAAAGAAGGGGGAAAAGAAGGGGGAAAAAGAAGGGGGGAAAGAAGGGGGGAAAAGAAGGGGGAAAAGAAGGGGGAAAGAAGGGGGGAAAGAAGGAGAAAAAGAAGGGGGAAAGAAGGGGGAAAAGAAGGGGAAAAGAAGGGGAAAGAAGGGGGAAAAGAGGGGGAAAAGAAGGGGGGAAAGAAGGGGGAAAGAAGGAGAAAAGAAGGGGGGAAAAGAAGGGGGGAAAGAAGGGAGAAAAGAAGGGGGAAAAGAAGGGGGAAAAGAAGGGGGAAAGAAGGGGGAAAGAAGGGGAAAAGAAGGGGGGAAAAGAAGGGGGAAAGAAGGAGAAAAGAAGGGGGAAAAGAAGGGGGAAAAGAAGGGGGGAAAGAAGGGGGAAAAGAAGGGGGAAAGAAGGGGGGAAAGAAGGGGGAAAAGAAGGGGGGAAAAGAAGGGGGAAAGAAGGAGAAAAAGAAGGGGGAAAAGAAGGGGGGAAAAGAAAGGGGAAAGAAGGGGGAAAGAAGGGGAAAAAGAAGGGGGAAAAGAAGGGGGAAAAAGAAGGGGAAAAAGAAGAGGGAAACAGAAGGGGAAAAGAAGGGGGAAAAGAAGGGGGAAAAAGAAGGGGAAAAGAAGGGGGAAAAAGAAGGGGAAACAGAAGGGGGAAAAGAAGAGGGAAACAGAAGGGGGAAACAGAAGGGGGAAAAGAAGGGGGAAAAGAAGGGGGAAAAGAAGGGGGAAAAGAAGGGGAAAAAGAAGGGGAAAAAGAAGAGGGAAAAGAAGAGGGAAACAGAAGGGGAAACAGAAGGGGGAAAAGAAGGGGAAAAAGAAGGGGGAAAAGAAGGGGGAAAAGAAGAGGGAAACAGAAGGGGAAACAGAAGGGGGAAAAGAAGGGGGAAAGAAGGGGAAAAGAAGGGGGAAAAAGAAGGGGAAAAGAAGGGGGAAAAGAAGGGGAAAAAGAAGGGGAAAAGAAGGGGGAAAAGAAGGGGAAAAAGAAGGGGAAAAAGAAGGGGGAAAAGAAGGAAACAGAAGGGGGAAAAGAAGGGGGAAAAGAAGGGGGAAAAAGAAGGGGGAAAAAGAAGGGGGAAACAGAAGGGGGAAAAAGAAGGGGGGAAAAGAGAGCGCAGCACTGATGCTGCGCTTGCTGGTAGCAGCCAAGATCTCAGGAGCAGCGCAGTCCCCACCCAAAGGCAGAGCGGAGCCGGCGCTGGGAGCCGGCGCTGGGAGCCGGCGCTGGGAGCCGCAGCCGGCCGCAGCCCCCGAGCGCTCCTTGCGCTGAGCGGAGCTGGGCGTTAATTACAGCTGAGCTGCTGCGCCCCGGCCGCGCGGCGCTGCGAGGGCGCGGATCCTGCTGGCGGTGCCGGAGGTGTGAGAGCGGAGCAGCTGCGGCGAGGCTGATGGAGTTAGAGCTGTTTCACAGCGGCATGAAATGAGCCCCCGGAGCCTGCAATCTCGCTGCCGCAGCTAATGAGAGTTACTGCGGGATGCTGCAGCTGGGGAATCCTCTGCTTCCTGCAGGTAGAAAGATAACGCAAAGCTGGCACCAGCTCGGCAGAAGTGGTCTCTAACCTCCCGTGGGCTCGTCAGAGGAGGCTGGAGCCAGGTGGGGGTTGGGCTCTTCTCCCTAGTCTCAGGTGATAGAAGCAGAGGAAATGGCCTGGAATGTGCCAGGGGAGGGTTAGGTTGGAGAGGAGGAAAAACGCCTTGGCTGCAGGAGTGCTCAGGGACTGGCAGAGGCTGCCCAGGGAGGTGGTGGAGTCCCCATCCCTGGAGGTGTCCCAGAACCATGTGGCCATGGCACTTGGGGCCGTGGTTTGGTGTCCATGGGGGTGTTGGGTGGATGTTGGATTGGGTGATGCATAGATTCATAGCATGGTTTGGGTTGGAAGGGGCTCTGAAGACCACCTAGCTCCCAGGCAAAAGGATCTCATTGGGGTATATCTTTTGTTAACCAGAAGGACTTCACTGGCAGAGGCTGCCCAGGGAGGTGGTGGAGTCCCCAGCCCTGGAGGTGTTCCAGAACCCTGTGGCCATGGCACTTGGGGCCATGGTTTGGTGGCCATGGTGGGGTTGGGTTGCTGGTTGGCGTAGCTGAGCTTGGAGGTCTTTCCCAACTGACACAATTCTATGACAATTGTCTCTTGTTTGAAGCTCAGGAAGCCTTCTGGATGATCTCAGAGGCCCTTTCCAACCCCAGCACCTCTGTGACCCTGTCCCATGAAGTGTGCTTTGTGCCTGAAGCGTTAATCACAAAGGGGCTGACCCCAACATGCCTTAGGGCCTTAGCCAGGGAAATCCACTGACCTTCAGCAGTGCTTCTGCACCTGCATTCTTTAGGTGCTTTAGGAAAGCTCTCTGTGTGTGCTGAGCTCCAGGGCAGGGTGCACTGATGCTGGGAGAATCACAGAATTGGTTGGGCTGGAAAAGGCTGGAAAGAACTGTTCCAAGCATGGCATGGGATTGTGCCACTCTGCCTGGCGTGGCCACACCTCACATATTGTCTTCAGTTCTGGGCTCCTCACCACAAGAAGGACATTTTGGAGCTGGAGCAGCTCCAGAGAAGGGCAACAGAGCTGGGGAAGGGTCTGAAGAAGAGGGCTGGGGAGGAGCAGCTGAGGGCCCTGGGGGTGTTGAGTGTGGAGCAGAGGAGGCTGAGGGAGACCTCATTGCTCTCTGCAGCTCCCTGAGTGGAAGCTGCAGGCAGGTTGGGGTTGGGCTCTTCTCACATGCAACAAGTGCTAGGACAAGGAATTGGCCTCAAGTTGTGCCAAGGAAGGTTCAGGTTGGGTATCAGGAACAATTTCTTCCCAGCTAGGGTTCCCAAGCACTGGCACAGGCTGCCCAGGGCGGGTGCTGGAGGCGTTTCAGAGCTGAGTGGATGTGAGGTGGGGCAGTGGCAGTGGCTCAGCAGCCATGGTGGCATTGTGAGCTCTGGGGGAGTGCTTGGGGTTGGTGATCTCCAAGGCCTCTTCCAGCCTCAGTAGCTCAAATGTTGGGACTTTTATCCCCCCCATTCCTGGTGGCAGGGAGGAAGGAGAACATAGAATCATAGAATCACAGAACTGTCAGGCTTGGAAGGGAGCTCAAGGCTCAGCCAGCTCCAACCCCCTGCCATGGCCAGGGACACCTCACACCACAGCAGGTTGCTCACAGCCACCTCCAGCCTGGCTGCAAACACCTCCAGCCAGGAGGCTTCCACCACCTCCCTGGGCAGCCTGGGCCAGGCTCTCACCACCCTCCTGGGCAACAACTTCCTCCTCACATCCAATCCCTACCTCCCCATTACCTGACAACAAGCAGTTAATAACTATTCCTGGGCTTTATCCATCCACCTACCAAAATTCCTCTTCCCACTCCCTTTCTTCCTCCAGACTCCACAGATGTTGCCTCTCTTGGGCACAGCTTCTGCTCATGTGTGTGCTGCTTTTTCCCTGGCTTTGCTGCACTCATTCCTGTCTCACTGCTCCAAGCTGGAGCAGGAGCAGATCCAGGCTCTTCTCCTGGCCTGGGATTTGCCCCTTTTTTATTCTTCGTATTCTTAGCCTTTACTTTTGACATTTGCTGTCCCAGCTGATCTGGAGCAGCTGGCTTTTTGTCCTGCAGGCTCCACCGGCACCCAGCAGTGAGTTATTTGAGAGGACTTTTACCCTCCTCCACACTTCCATGGCTTGCAGCCTTGGCCACATGTACATCACCCTGGCTGCTGAGCACTGAACCTCTCTCTTTTCAATCCTGCTGCTCACCCCACAGGATCCCAGGCTCACAGGATGTCAGGAGTTGGAAGGGACCACCAAAGATCATCCAGTCCAAGCCCCTGCCTGAGCAGGACCACAGAATCCAGCACAGGTCACACAGAACACATCCAGATGGGGCTGGGAAGGCTCCAGAGCAGGAGACTCCACAACCTCTCTGGGCAGCCTGCTCCAGGGCTCTGGCAGCCTCCCAGGGAAGAAGTTCCTCCTCCTGCTGAGGTGGAGCCTCCTGTGCTGGAGTTTATATCCATTGCCCCTTGTCCTACCCCAGGGTGCAGCTGAGCAGAGCCTGTCCCCTCCCTCCTGACCCCCAGCCCTCAGCTATTGATAGACATTGATCAGATCCCTCTCAGCCTCTCCTCCCCAGGCAGTGCTGCAGTCCCTTCAGCATCCTTGCAGCTGTGCCTTGGACTCTCTCCAGCAGCTCCCTGTCCCTCCTGACCTGGGAAGCCCCCTCCAGCACCCACAGAAGTGTTTGCAGGCCTGGGAAAGCCAAGATGAGCAGAAGCCCCTCCTGCATTAGATGTGAAGCAGCTCCAGCAGTGGGAAAATGAAAAGAGGAAGGCACCCTCTGGCTGATGCTCAGATGCTGCAGAAATCCCCTACCTGCTCAGTTTCCCCACCCTTGTGTTGCTTTGAGTGTTTTCAGATCCTTTTGGAATCCACCCAGCTGCTCTTCAGCTCTGAAAGGTGCTCTGTGAACAAGTCAGGCTTCAAAAGGATGCTCCAGCAGTCCTGTCTGCAGGCTTCACCTTTCCCTTGTGGCCAAGAAAGGCCAAGGGGCATCCTGGGGTGCATGGAGAGTGGCCAGTAGGGTAAGGGAAGTTCTCCTCCCCTTCTGCTCTGCCCTGCTGAGGCCACACCTGAAGCTCTGTGTCCAGCTCTGGGCTCCCCACTTTAGGAGGGACAGGGAGCTGCTGGAGAGGGGACAGCAAAGGGCTGCAAAGATGCTGCAGGGCCTGGAGCAGCTCTGTCAGGAGCGAGGCTGAGAGCCCTGGGGCTGATTAGGCTGAAGAAGAGCAGCCCCAGGGGGAATCTGATCAGTGCTGATTAATACTCCAAGGGTGGGGGTCAGGAGGCTGGGACCAGGCCTTGTTGAGTGACAGGATAAAGGGTAAGGGACACAGAGTGGAAGAGCAGAAGTTCCATCAACAGATGAGGAGCAACTTCTTCAAGGGTGATGGAGCCCTGGACCAGGCTGCTGGAAAGGTGCTGGAGCCTCCATCTCTGGAGGCTGCTGGATGTGCTCCTGTGCTCCTCTAGGTGACCCTGGCTTGGCAGAGGGGGTTGGACTCAATGATCTCCAGAGGTCCCTTCCAACCCCCTCCCATTCTGTGGGAGCAGAGAGCCAGCTCACCACTCTTAGAAGTCCTTTGGTGTAAGACCAAGAGCCTGCAAGATCCCAACTCAGCTGCAAGGCCCTGTGCAGACACCAACCAGTGACCAGCCCCACACCCCCACCCAGCCTGGCAAGATGCTTCCAGCACTGCAAAGTGAAGGCTTCCCACTGCCCCTCTGCTTTGCTGGACCAGGGTCCAGCTGCTAATCGATTGTGTGCAGCCCCAAAAACCCCACTGCAGGGACACAGCAGTCCCTGCCCTGGCAACCTGAGGGATGGGTTCCCCTCATCTCTTCCAGTGGGTGAGCTCAGCACATCAGGCAGCAGGGCTCCAGGCTCAGAAAGGATTCCAAATCAACCCCACACCCAAACAAAACAGCCCTTTGTGTCCTCTCTGATTAATTTCTGAGTGCACCTGAAGCAATCACAGGAGGAGTAATGAGATCCTGCCCACAGCCTGTCCCTTACCGGGCTCCACAATGAGAGGAAAGTTGGATCTCAGCAGACATGGTCTCCAAAGGCTTGAGGGACTGGGGTGGTGGGGGAAAGGGAAGGGGGTGAGGCCCTGAAAGAGCCAGGCCACCTCTGCCTGCCCTTCTCAGCACAGCCCAATGCAAATAGGTGGCCTGGAAATTAACCCAGAGAGGAAGGAAGCATCCCCCAGGGAGAATCAATCCCCCAGCAAGGGATAATGGGAGCCCTGTGCCAGCAGCTGTCATCTGCCCTCTGGACATTGGTCTGCTGGGGAGAGTCACCAGCGCTGGCCCATGGGCAGCTCTCCTGGCACTTCCACTCACACCAGGGCTATTAGCTGGACACAAGGTGCTGGCACCTCAGGCTGCCCAACTGCATCCCTCCCTTCCCAGCCAGGCACAGGCAATGGCTTTCCCCACACAGCTGGCACTGCCCTCCTGCAGCTCTCCTCTCTCCCCCCTGCTTTGGCCTTTTGGCAGCAGCCACAGCATCCACAGCTAGAAGTCAAGGTTTGGGCTAACTTCAGAAGCTCTGCCTCTGCATGCCATGCTCAGAGTGAAAAGTTGCCTTCATCAGGCTGGGGGCTGGGAACCTGCTCTCAATGCTCAGAGCAGGAAGAACAGAGAATCCTGGAAGGGAGCTCAGATCTCCAAGCTCCCCTCCACGCCCAGGGACACCTCTCAGCTACACTCAGCTGCTCAGGGCCTCATCCAGCCTGGCCTGCAGCACTCCCAGGCAGGAGGCAGCCACAGCCTCCCTGGGCAGCCTGGGCCAGAGGCTCAGCTCCCTGGCCCTGAACAACTTCTGCCTCAGCTCCACTCTGCCCCTGCTCTGCCTCAGCTCCAAACCATTCCCCCGGGCCTGTCTCTAGACCCCTTCAGGAGAAGTCTCTCTGCAGCCTTCCTGTAGGACCCCTTTAGGACCCCAAGGTCCCCCTGGATGTTTCTGTAGGACCTTTATTCCTGTTATCAGGACTGGTGAAACTTTGCACTGCAGAACTTCCACAGCATTTTAACAGCAGAAGTCCAGCAAGTGAAGCTATCACTGATCCATACCAAAGGAACAAGGCAGGGCAGGGATCAGGCTCACTGCTCAGTGCCCAAGGGGAGATGGTTCTTGGGGCTGGATGAGTCTTGAGACCAGTTGTGGACTCCCCACTTCAAGGGAAGGACAGGGAGCTACTGGAGAGGGTCCAACCAAGGAGCACAAAGCTGCTGGGGGATCCTGTAGGATCCCTTCAGGCAGCTCTCAGGTCCCCCTGGAGCCTTCTCCAAAAGCTGGCAGGAAACCACAGGAGCCACCAGCAATGTCTGCAGGCCTTGCAGCTCCCAGCCCTCTGCTCTCCAGGCAGCAATATCCAGTTTCCCACTGCAGCACCCAGTCCCATTAGCAAGCAGAGCAATGCAGATGGAGCTTCCTGAGATGCCAGCCAGGGCTCTGAAAGGTGGACAGCTGAGCAGCCTCCTGGAAAGCAACCAGATCTATTTCAACTGGCACCAGCCAGTTCACTCCAGCCTGAACCCATGCCAGAAGGTCAGGGGCACCGAGAGGCACAGCTTATGGAAGGGCCACCCCAGGCCCCTGCCACCTGATCCTGCTCCTCAGCACATCCCTGTGGAGAGCAGGGAGCAGAGGGCAGAGGATATCCCAAAGTGGCCTTCCCAGCTTGGCATTTTGTCACCTCCTTAGCCAGGCTGGTTTGTTTGCCTGGCATGTTCAGGCACTTGGAGCTCTCTGGCTGCCAGAGCTCATGAGCAGTGCAGACCTCTAGCTGTGAGGGTCTCCAGATGTGAATTTCCAAGTGGTACTGTGGTGCTGAGCTGCAGCAGGCAGCCAGGCAGAGAGCAGGGACAGCAGCACCTGAGTTGGCATCCCCCAGCTGGTCAGAAAATGCCCATCCCAGGGGGGTTGGTCATTTTCCCCAGAATCTTGGGATACAGCAGAGAATCAGAGAGTGGTGAGGGTTGGAAGGGACCTCCAGAGATCATCCAGCCCAAGCCCCCTGCCAGGGCAGCATCACCCAGGGCAGGGCACACAGAACACAGCCAGGGGGGCTTGGAAAGGCTCCAGGGCAGGAGACTCCACAACCTCTCTGGGCAGCCTGCTCCAGGGCTCTGCACCCTCACAGGGACAAAGTTTTCCCTTCTGTTCCCTCCTGTGGCTCCTCCTCTGCTCCAGCTTGCCCCCAGTGCCCCTGGTGCTGTCCTTGGTCATCCCTGAGCAGAGCCTGGCTCCAGCCCTGCACATCTTTACCCCCAGCACTGAGGGCAGCCCTCAGGCTCCTCTGCTCCCAGCTCCCAGCCCCAGCTGCCTCAGCCTGGCCTCACAGGGAGCTGTTCCACTGGCTGCAGCAGCTCTGTGCCTCTGGGCTGGACTCTCTCAAGCACTTCCCTGAGGTCCTTCTTGAACTGAGGTGCCCAGAACTGGACACAACCTTCCAGATGTGGCCTCAGCAGGGCAGAGCAGTGACTGGAGGAATATCCTGATCCCAAAGTTTCACATCTCCATGGAGTCACCAGGGATGGTGACTGGAGGTATACCTCCATCCCTGGAGGTGCTCAGAAAACATGGACACCTAGAATTTGGGGGCATGGTTTAGTGGCTGGATGCTCTCAGAGGGCTTTTCCAACCCAAACAATTCTGTGGCTCCATGAGGAACAATTCCTTCCCCAGAAAGGTTGGCAAGCTTTCCACCATGCTGCCCAGGGCAGGGCTTGGATCCCCATCCCTGCAAGAAGGAGAGGAAATGTCCTCAGGCTGCCCCAGGGCAGGCTTAGGTTGGAGATGAGAAGCAGCTTGTTGCCTGGAAGGGTTCTCCAAGCCTGGCACAGGCTGCCCAGGGAGAAGGCTGAATCCCCATCCCTGGAGGGGTTTCAGAGGGGCAGAGCTGTGGTGCTGAGGGCCATGGCTCAGCCCCAGCCTTGGTAGGGTTAGAGAAGGGTTGGGCTGGAGGAGCTTCAAGAGCTTTTCCAGCTGAAGTGATTCTGTGCTCCTCCAGCTCTCTCCACATCCAGAGCAGGAGGTTTCAGCCCCTGAACCCAGGCTGCCCAGGGAGGTGCTGGAGTCACCTCTCTTGGAGGTGCTCCAGAAACCTGTGGCTGCTGAGTGATCTCCTTCCTGGCTGAAGCTGAGGCTCTTGGAGGTCTTGACCAACCTTCATGACTCTATGATTCTATCAGGGAATGAAGCTGGGCTGAAGGTTGGCCTCAATGATCTCAGAGAGCTTTCCCAAGCAGAGCAATTCTGTGACATCCTCTAAGCAGAAGGCCACAGCTGAAGGCAGAGTGTGTGCTGCCTTTCCTCCCTGGGGCTTCACAGCACCTAGGGCTGTACTGCCAGGAACAGCACAGCCCTTGGCCATGGTCAACACTTGTGCAACACTTGTTTTGGAGCAGGATCAGAATGGGACCCCCCTCCAGGACAGAAATAGGGCTGACAAAGTGGTGGAGGGAGCCAAGGCTTAGCAGAGAGAGCACATGGCAGCAGGGAATGCTGCTGGAGAGTAACGTGAGAGGAGGTTGGACCCATCAGGGAGAGAGATGTCACCCCTCCAGCACAGGCACCCTCACACACTCCAGTGAGGCACAGGCACTAAGCACTGCACTCTTCCTGCAGATCCCAAAGGCTATTGTAGAGCAGGAGGCTTCAGGAGCTTGTCCTGAGCTGTTGTAGAGCAGAAGGCTTCAGGGTGCTGGTCCTGAGCTGCTGTAGAGCAGAAGGCTTCAGGGTGCTGGTCCTGAGCTGCTGTAGAGCAGAAGGCTTCAGGGTGCTGGTCCTGAGCTGTTGCAGAGCAGAAGGCTTCAGGGTGCTGGTCCTGAGCTGCTGTAGAGCAGAAGGCTTCAGGGTGCTGGTCCTGAGCTGTTGTAGAGCAGAAGGCTTCAGGGTGCTGGTCCTGAGCTGTTGCAGAGCAGAAGGCTTCAGGGTGCTGGTCCTGAGCTGCTGTAGAGCAGAAGGCTTCAGGGTACTGGTCCTGAGCTGCTGTAGAGCAGAAGGCTTCAGGGTGCTGGTCCTGAGCTGCTGTAGAGCAGAAGGCTTCAGGGTGCTGGTCCTGAGCTGTTGTAGAGCAGAAGGCTTCAGGGTGCTGGTCCTGAGCTGTTGCAGAGCAGAAGGCTTCAGGGTGCTGGTCCTGAGCTGCTGTAGAGCAGAAGGCTTCAGGGTACTGGTCCTGAGCTGCTGTAGAGCAGAAGGCTTCAGGGTGCTGGTCCTGAGCTATTGCAGAGCAGAAGGCTTCAGGGTGCTGGTCCTGAGCTGTTGTAGAGCAGAAGGCTTCAGGGTGCTGGTCCTGAGCTGTTGTAGAGCAGAAGGCTTCAGGGTGCTGGTCCTGAGCTGTTGTAGAGCAGAAGGCTTCAGGGTGCTGGTCCTGAGCTGTTGTAGAGCAGAAGGCTTCAGGGTGCTGGTCCTGAGCTGTTGCAGAGCAGAAGGCTTCAGGGTGCTGGTCCTGAGCTGCTGTAGAGCAGAAGGCTTCAGGGTGCTGGTCCTGAGCTGCTGTAGAGCAGAAGGCTTCAGGGTGCTGGTCCTGAGCTGTTGCAGAGCAGAAGGCTTCAGGGTGCTGGTCCTGAGCTGCTGTAGAGCAGAAGGCTTCAGGGTGCTGGTCCTGCTGCTGACAGTTGTCTCATTTCACTTGAGAGAAGGAATTTCACGATCACCTTAACAGAAGTGCTTGAAACATTTGGGGCTGTTCAGCCTGGAGAAGAGAAGGCTCCAAGGAGACCTCAGAGCTGCATTTCAGTATCTGCAGGGGAGCTGCAGGCAGGCTGGGCAGGGACTGTTCAGGGGGGGCTGTGGGGACAGCACAGGGGCAATGGTTTGGAACTGGAGCAGCGGTAGGTTGGACACCAGGAGGGAGTTCTGCACAGTGAGGGTGGTGAAATACTGGGGCAGGATGGTCAGGGGTGTGGTTGATTCCCCATCCCTGGAGACATTCTGGATCTCCCTTCAAGCTTCCATCCATCCCCTCTCATCCTGTCACTACAAGGCCTTGCAAACAAATAATCCCTCCCCAGCTTCTTGTAGCCCCCTTCAGGTCCTTCCACAGAAGGCCATGGTGTGAGTGTCCTCCTGGCTGAGAGGGGCTGAGGGTCAGGCCCTCAGAGGCCACTCCTGGCTGCTCACTCCTGACTGCTTCCAAAGAAAGGAAAGGCTCTCTTTGTACTGCCCCAAGCACAACAGCTGCAATCTCCCTGGGGTTGTGCTCTGAGATGCTCCTCAGCAGCAGCCCAAATAAGCATCTTCATGACACGTGGCAAATATGCCAGGCACTTCTCCTGCCTGCCATGAGGCTTCTGTCTGAGCCCATCCTCTGTTTGTCCAGCCAGAGCAGAATTAGAACCCAGCAAACAGAGTCTGTTCCTTGCTCACTCCACAGGCAGCTACTGTAAATACAGTGAGGCTGCACCCTGGGGAGCTGAGGGAAGGCTGGGACCAGCTTCCAGCACCTGAAGGGAGCCTGCAGGAAGGCTGCAGAGAGACTTCTGCTGAGGGGGGCTGGAGCCAGGCCCAGGGGGAATGGTTTGGAGCTGAGGCAGAGCAGGGTCAGAGTGGAGCTGAGGCAGAAGTTGTTCAGGGCCAGGGAGCTGAGCCTCTGGCCCAGGCTGCCCAGGGAGGCTGTGGCTGCCTCCTGCCTGGGGGTGCTGCAGGCCAGGCTGGATGAGGCCCTGAGCAGCTGAGTGTAGCTGGGAGGTGTCCCTGGGCATGGTGAGGAGCTTGGAGCAGAGGAGCTCTGAGCTCCCTTCCAGCCTGAGCCATGCCAGGATTCTATAAAGCTGCTTTTTTGCCCAGGGAGGTGGTGGAGTCCCCATCCCTGGAGGTGTTCCAGGGCCCTGTGGCCATGGCACTTGGGGCCAGGGTTTGGTGGCCATGGTGGGGTTGGGTTGCTGGTGGGACTGGATGAGCTCAGAGGTCTTTCCTAACCAAAACAATTCTGTGATTCAAAGGAAATAATGATGGTTGACAGAGCAGTAATAGCTGCTTGTGCTGCTGGGAGGTTAATCAGAAACAGACTAATTAACCACTACTAGGTGCAGCAGTTCCCTCACATTCCCACTGCCCTTTTACCAGACCACTGCAAGGACAGCAGCATCCCAGGCAGTATCAGATGTACTCTGAGATTAGAACTGCTGCCCCTGATGAACATTTGGGAGGTCAGAGAGCTACTGAAGCATTGGCAGAGGCTGCTCAGGGAGGTGGTGGAGTCCCCATGCCTGGAGGGGTTCAAGAATCCTGTGGCCATGGCACTTGGGGCCATGGCGTGGTGGCCTTGGTGGGGCTGGGTTGATGTTGGAGTGGATGATCTCAAAGAGCTTTATCAACCAAACCAATGTTGTGACTCTGTGCTGCTCTCCCTGTGAGAACTCCTGGCCCTGTCCCACAACTCTCAGGCTGTGTCTGCCTGATTGACCACAGCAAGTGACTTTGGCAGGCCACCATCCAGCCCTGAGAGGGCAGAGACACAAGATCTGAGTGTCAGAATGTGGCTGATCACAGCAAGAGCCACTCCACAGGAGCTGCAGAATGTGGCTGTCTGCAGGGTCCAGCCAGGAGAATGCCTCTGTCTATGCCTAGAAGCTTGGCTGGAGGCAGCTGTCACAAAACCAAAAGGGTCTGGGGGTCTGGTGGGGTTTGTCACCTACCAAATCATCACCCCCACAGCTACTGTGGGTTTAAATCTACCTCCTGCCCACCTGCCAGCAGCTCACTGGTGCTGGTCCCCAGCGAGGGAAGGGGAGGAAGAGCTCTCAGAGAAGCACACAATAATAATCTGTGGGCTGGAAGGAACCTCTGGAGATCATCTACTGCAACCCCCCTGCCAGAGCAGAGTCACCCAGGGCAGGCTGCACAGGAACACAGCCAGGGGGGGTTGGGAAGACTCCAGAGAAGGAGGCTCCACAACCTCTCTGGGCAGCCTGTGCTATACCACCCTCAAAGCAGAGAAGCTCCTCCTCAGGTTCAGATGGAGCTCTCCTAGGTTCAGCTTGGTGCCCACTACAACATTGGCTTGGTTTAGAAGTCTCTGGATCTCCACTTAGACAGCGTTTTGTCCTGAGGCTGGCAGCTGCCACTCAGCTCTTGCACTCAGGGGGGTGGGGACAGTATGAAGAAATCTGATTTATGTATGTTGACCTTCTTGGGTTTGAATGCCTGCAGAGAAAGAGACTCCATATCCTCTCTGGGCAACCTGGTCCAGTGTTCCACCATCCTCAAAGCTCCTCCTCATGTTTAGATGGAGGTTGCTAGGCTCAGCTTGGTGCCCATTATCTCACTGGATGGAGGACAGAGTTTTGTCCTTCAGCTGGCAGCTGCCACTCAGCTCTTGCACTCAAGGGGGTGAGGACATTGTGAAGAATTTGCCCCACCTGGAGCTCTGGGTCCAGTGCTGGAGCCTCTGTGCCAGGAAGGATCTGGAGGTGCTGGAAGGTGTCCAGAGAAGGGCCAGGAGGAGGAGCAGAGGGCTGGAGCTGCTCTGCTGTGAGGACAGACTGAGGGAGTTGGGGTTGTGCAGGCTGGAGAGGAGAAGGCTCCCAGGAGACCTCTTTGTGGCCTTCCAGGATCTGCAGGGGGCTGCAAGAAAGCTGGGGAGGGACTTCTGAGGGTGTCAGGGAGGGATAGGACTGGGGGGGGATGGAGCAGAACTAGAAGTGGGGAGATTGAGATTGGCTGTGAGGAAGAAGTTGTTGCCCAGGAGGGTGGTGAGAGCCTGGCCCAGGCTGCCCAGGGAGGTGGTGGAAGCCTCCTGGCTGGAGGTGTTTGCAGCCAGGCTGGAGGTGGCTGTGAGCAACCTGCTGTGGTGTGAGGTGTCCCTGGCCATGGCAGGGGGTTGGGACTGGCTGAGCCTTGAGCTCCCTTCCTGGGACAGGAAGCTTGACAGTTCTGTGACTCTATGAATGTGATCTGGCCTTGATAAGCCTCTTGGTTTTGAGTGCCTGCAGAGAAAGAGACTCCATAAGCTCTCTGGGCTACCAGGCCCCAGTGCTCCACCACCCTCCAAGTTCCTCCTCATGTTTAGATAAAGCTTCCTAGGTTCAGCCTTGTGCCCATTACCTCACTGGCTCAAATTAGAAGCCACTGAGTCTCCCCTTTGGGAGAGCTTTGTCCTTCAACTCCCTCAGCTCTTGCCCTCGAGGGGATGCTGCCATTATTAAGAGGCTGATTTATTTTTAATGACCCTGCTGGGGTATTTTTAGGAACCCCCTGGATGTTATGATCCCAAAAAAAAACCCCAACAAATATTCAAGAGCTCCCCAAGGCTAATTTGTTTTGAAACCAAAATACTGTCTGGGATGCTTGGGATGGTGAACAATCATCAGCTGAGGTCCAGTTGCTGTATCTTGATGTGATGCAAGGAGCCACTGAAGGGGTAGGGTGTGGGCTGGTTTGGTTTGGTTGCCTCTTCTGCCACCCACAAGCAAGAGTCAGAGACTAAAAGCATCATAAAAAATGAGAGATCTAAAGAAATTCTCCATCCAGGACAAGCAAGCCTGCAACCAGAGCCTGCAGAAGCTCCTGCAGCCTGAGCCCACCTGCTCAGAGCAGTATTTATAGACACAGCAGGCTGGGACAGCAGCTACCCTCTGCCCTTAGCGAGGGGAGCTCAGCCCTGCACAGTCTGACACAGGATGCTTGGGATAGCTCTGGAGAGGGCTGTGGCTGTCCTCTCCAGCTGGTGCAGCTGGTGCCTCCCCTTCCAAGTGAGGAGCCCTTCCAGGCCCCTCTCTGCTCCTCCTTGGGGCAGCAGCCTGCTGCCTTTCAGCTCTCACCTTCCCTTTCCACATCTCCTGCCCCACAGAACCACTGATTGCTGTTCTTTGGACAAGACCTCCAAGATCACCCAGTCCAACATCAACCCAGCCCCACCATAGCCACCAAACCTTGGCCCCAAGTGCCATGGACACACAGTTGTCCAGACTTGGGGACTCCACCACCTCCCTGGGCAGCCTCTGCCAGGCCCTGACCTCCTCCTGACATTTCCCTGATCTTCAAGCTAAGCCTCCCCTGGTGCAGCTTGAGGGCATCCTAGCACCTGAGACCAGGGAGCAGAGTCCAACCCCCACCTGGCTCCAGCCTCCTCCCAGGGAGCAATGCAGAGAGCAGCCTCCTCTGCTCCACACTCAACACCCCCAGGGCCCTCGGCTGCTCCTCCCCAGCCCTCTTCTCCAGACCCTTCCCCAGCTCTGTTGCCCTTCTCTGAACCTGCTCCAGCCCTCAATGCCCTTCTTGCAGCCCAAAACTGAGCCCAGCACTCAAGCTATGGCCTCAGCAGTGCTGATCCCAGGGGCACAATCCCTGCCCTGCTCCTGCTGCCCACACCACTGCTGCTCCAGGCCAGGCTGCTGCTGCCTTTCTTGGTCCTTTGGGCACCCCCTGGCTCATCCTCAGCTGTCAGCCATCAACCCCCTCAAGGTCTTTCTCTCCTGGGCATCTCTCCAGGCACTCTGCCCCAAGCCTGGAGCATCCCTGGGGTTGCTGTGACCAGAGGCACACCAGGCAAGCGCTCTCTGGCCCTCAGGATGGGTTTGGAGGCTTTCCATTTCAACATCTCAGCTTGGAGCTTCTGCTCCCCCTCTCCCTGCAGCGGTGAGGATGAAGCTGGGCTAAGCTTTTTTCCCCCTCTTCAGCCTGAGACTGTTTTGTCCTTCCCTTCCCCTCAAAAAGCAAGCTCGAGATGCTCTCTGCTTTGGATTCTGAGAAGCACAACCCCTACCACATGGCAGACACATGGGAGTCCATATGCTGGCATGTCTGGAGAGCCTGACAGAGAGGCAGGCCTGAAGCTCCTCGTAAACCTTCTCCTTTTTTACCCTTTTCTCTCCTTTTTTCCCTTTTTTAATCTTCTTTTCCTTTTTAAAAAATCTTTTCTTTTTTCCCCTCTTTTCCCCTCTTTTTTCCTCTTCTTTTTATCTTTTTTTCTTGTCTTTTCCATTTTTTAATCTTTTTTTTTCTTTTTCCCCTCTTTTTTCTCTTTTTTTCTTTCTTGCCCTTTTTTCTCTTTTTTTTTCCTTCTTTCTCTCTTTTTTCCCCCTTTGCCCTTTTTCCTATTTTCTCTTTTTTCCTTTTTTCCCTTTTCCTTTTTTAATATTTCCCCCCCTTTTTTTGCCTTTTTTCTTTTTTCTCTCTTTCCCTCTTTTTTCCCCTTTTTTCCTTATTTCCTTTTTTCTCTTTTTTCTCTTATTTTCCTTTTTTTTGATCTTTTTTCTTTCCCCCCCTTTTTCCTTTTTTCCTTTTTTTCTCTTTTTTTTCCTTTTTTCCCTTTTCCTTTTAAAAATATTTGTTCTTTTTTCCCCTCTTTTTTTTCTCTTTTTTCTCTCTTTCCCTCTTTTTTCCCCTCTTTATTTCTTCTTTCATTTTTTCTCTTTTTTCTCTTATTTTCCTTTTTTAAAATCTTTTTTTCTTTTCCCCTCTTTTTCTCTTCTTCCTTTTTTTCTCTTTTTTTCCTTTTCTCCCCTTTTCCTTTTTTAATATTTTTTCTTTCTCCCCCTTTTTTCCCCTTTTTTTCTTTTTTGCCTCTTTCCCTCTTTTTTCCCCTCTTTTTTCCTTCTTTCATTTTTTCTCCTTTTTCTCTTATTTTCCTATTTTTCCCCCTCTTTTCCTCTTTTTCCTTTTTTTCTCTTTTTTCCTTTTTTCCCTTTTCCTTTTATTAATATTGTCTTTTTTCCTCTTCTTTGTTCCCTTTTTTTTCTTTCCTTTTTTTTCTCTTTCCTTTTTTCCTCTTCTTTTCCTTTTTTTAAATAATTTTTCTTCTTTTTTCCCCCCTCCTTTTTTCCCCTATTTTTTTTTCTCTCTCTCTCTTTTTCTTTCCTCCTCCTTTTTCCTTTGCATGTAACCTTTTCAGATGGAGCTCTAAATATTCCCCAACTCATTAATGTGCTGGAGCTGCCTCCCTTCCCCACTCTGCCGCCTGCTGCTGGGGTGGAGGCTTGGTGGCAGCCAGGCACCTGAACACTGCCTGATGCAAAATGATTCCTGGCCAGCTGAGAAGGGTTAAAAGAAAATAATCTGTGATCCTTGCCTGGCTGCTGGAAGAGGCTGACAAGAGGAAACATACTGCATTCAAAGCCCACAGCATGCCAACTGCCTTTCTTTCTTCTAGAAATGGACAGGGCTGAAAGGGAAAATGACTGCTGGCATATTGTGGAAGCACTTCCAAGCTCCAGTGATTGATGCAAACACAGACACAGAAAACCAGCCCTGCACAGGGAAGGAAAAGTTGGGTGAGGGAAGCTGGAAAATGCCCTGTGAAAGAAAATCAGCTCTCAGGGTAAGGCAGAGAATCATTGACCCAGCTGGGTTGGAAAAGACCTTGAAGGAGGCTCAGGGGAGACCTTCTTGCTCTCTGCAACTCCCTGAAGGGAGGTTGTAGCCAGGTGGGGGTTGGTCTCTTCTCCCAGGCACCCAGCACCAGAACAAGAGGACACAGTCTCAGGCTGTGCCAGGGGAGGTTTAGGCTGGAGGTGAGGAGAAAGTTCTTCCCAGCAAGCGAGATTGGCCACTGGGATGTGCTGCCTGGGGAGGTGGTGGAGTCCCCATCCCTGGAGGTGTTCAAAAGAGGATTGGATGTGGCACTTGGAGCCATGGTTTAGTTAGTCATGAGGTGTTGGGTGACAGCTTGGACTTGATGAACTCTGAGGTCTTTTCCAACCTGGTTGATTCTATGAAGCTCATCCATCCCAACCATTCTCTAACCCTAGCAAGGCTGGGGCTAAGCCATGGCCCTCAGCACCACACTCTGCCTCTTCCAAACACCTCCAGGGATGAGGATTCAGCCACCTCCCTGGGCAGCCTGTGCCAGGCTTGGGGAACCCTTTCAGTCAAGACATTTCTTCTCATATCATAGAATCACAGAATGGTTTGGGTTGGGAGAAGCCTCCAGAGCTCATCCAGACTAATCCCCCTGCAGGCAGCAGGGACATCCTCCCCTGGATCAGGTTGCTCAGAGCCTTCTCCAGCCTCATCTTGAAGATCTCCAGGGATAGGACCTCCGCCACCTCCCTGGGCAACCTGCTGCAGAGTTCCAGCAGCCTTCTGGTGCAGAACTTGTTCCTCACATCCAATCTCAATCTGCTCTGCTCTCATTTCAAACCCTTGCCCCTGGGCCTGTCCCTGCAGGCCTTTGGGAGCAGTCCCTCTGCAGCCTGCTTGTAGCTCCCTTCAGCTTCTGTGATTCTCAGCAGTTCCTCCAACAGCTTTAGCATCTTAGGAGGTTTTTCTTTTGCTCTCATAACCTAAACCTGCCCTGCTGCAACTCCCAAACATCCCAAACCTCCAACCCAAACCCTTCCAACACAAAGAGACAGAAGCTCTCCAGGCTTGTGTTTCAGAGTCAGATTTATTGTGGTTGCTAAACGTGATACAGACATTAGAGAGTGGTTTTTGAGACTGTAAAAAGCACTCCTCATGTTTAAAGCCATGCAAAGAAACCTCTTCTCCTCCTGGAGACCCCAGGCACAAGGGTGGCCTTCTGCCCTTAGCTACCTTGAGGCACCTCCCCTGACTCAGGGAAAGGCTGAGAACCCTGGGGCTGGTCAGCCTGGAGAAGAGGAGGCTCAGAGGAGACCTCACTGATGTTTATAAATACCTGAGAGGTGGGGGACAAGAAGCAGAGGCCAGGCTCTGGTCAGCACTGTTGGCATAGGACAAGGGGCAAGGGACACAAACTGCAACCCAGGAGGTTTCCACCTCAGCATGAGGAGAAACTTCCTTGGTGTGAGGCTGCTGGAGGCCTGGAGCAGGCTGCCCAGAGAGGTGGTGGAGTCTCCTGCTCTGGGGACTTTCCAACCCTACCTGGATGTGTTCCACCTGGCTCCAGCCTCCTCCCAGGGAGCTGCAGAGAGCAATGAGGTCTCTCTCAGCCTCCTCTTCTCCAGCCTCACCACCCCCATCTCCCTCAGCTGCTCCTCCCCAGCCCTCTTCTCCAGACCCTTCCCCAGCTTCCTTGCCCTTCTCTGGCCCTGCTCCAACCCTCAGTGTCCTTCTTGTAATGAGAAAAGGCAAAGACTGTCCTCAGTCCTCCTTTGTTGCTAACAGATCTGCAGGAGCATTTCTTGCTGCCTCTGACAGCTGAAGGCAGATTCATTTCTAGTTGAGCTTTGACCCTTTGTAGCTCTTTCTCCCTGTACAGACTCACAACTCTGTAGCCTTCCAGACCATCCTGTTCCCCAAGAAGCAGACCATGGAATCATGAAATGGTTTGGCTTGGAAAAGGCCTCTGGGATCCCCCAGTCCAACCAGCAACCCAACCCCACCATGGCCACCAAGCCCTGGCCCCCAGTGCCATGGCCACATGGTTCTGGAACCCCTCCAGCCTTGGGGACTCCACCACCTCCCTGGGCAGCCTGTTCCTGTCCAGCCCTCCCCTTTTCTGTGCTGTGGCTAAATCAGTGCAATCAAACAGCCTCCCCACTGGCAAGAGATTTCTTCACAGTGTAAGACCCAGGCGGTTCTGTAAGCCCCCATCCCCTGAGGGTCTCCAAGAATGATCTTTAAGGTCCCTTCCAGCCCCAAACCAGAGAGGTCCCAGGTCTCTGCAGCTGCAGCTCTTCATTCATAGAATTACAAAGAATAAAACAGGTTGGAAGAGACCTTCAAGATCCTGGTGTCCAACTCATCAACCAATCCAACACCACCTAAACAGCTAACCCATGGCACCAAGCACCCCAGCAAGTCTCCTCCTGAACACCTCCAGGGGTGGTGACTCCACCACCTCCCCAGGCAGCCCATTCCAATGGGCAATCACTCTCTCTGTGTAGAACTTCCTCCTGACCTCCAGCCTGAACCTCCCCTGGCGCAGCCTGAGACTGTGTCCTCTTGTTCTGGTGCTGGCTGCCTGGCAGAAGAGACCAACCCCCTCCTGGCTACAACCTCCCTTCAGGGAGTTGCAGAGAGCAAGAAGGTCTCCCCTGAGCCTCCTCTTCTCCAGGCTAAGCAACCCCAGCTCCCTCAGCCTCTCCTCACAGGGCTGTGCTCCAGACCCCTCCCCAGCTTTGTTGCCCTTCTCTGGACACCTTCCAGCAGCTCAACCTCCTTCCTAACCTGAGGAGCCCAGAACTGGACACAGGACTCAAGGTGTGGCCTAACCAGTGCAGTGTCCAGGGGCAGAATGACCTCCCTGCTCCTGCTGGCCACACTCTTCCTGATGCAGGCCAGGATGCCATTGGCCCTCCTGGCCGCCTGGGCACACTGCAGGCTCATGTTCAGCCTACCATCGACCAGCACCCCCAGGTCCCTGTCTGCCTGGCTGCTCTCAGCCACTCTGACCCAATTCCTGACTCCCATTCCTATCTAGCCCCCATGGGGGCACCACCAGAAGCACTGCTGCTCAACACTGCAGGCAGGTCCTGAGGGCAGCCCCACAGCAGACATTTGCTGTTCTAATTTGGAAGAAACTCCATCCTGGGGTGTTGAGGATAGGAAAAGAAGGAGAGAAGATAGTCAGGGCAGAAAATAGAGCTGTGTGTGAAGTCACCTCCCATTCTTAGCATCAGGAGTCCCACTGGGACCCCTTGCATGGGATGGTTACTGAGCAGGACAACCCCAAACACAGCCCCAAAGAGTTTTCCTAGGGAGAAACAAAACCAAACCACAACTGGCTGCAATGCCTCAGAACAACCTTTGGCTCCGTGGCCCTTGGGACACCACTCAGGGCTCCTCTCAGATGATTCTGCACAGTTAGCAAGCAATTTGTAGGGAGAAACCCTCTGTGGCCTGACAGGAGCCTACAGGAGAGCTGGGAAGGGACTTTTGACAGGGGCTTGCAGGGGAAGGATGAGAGGGAATGGATTGAAGCTTGAGCTGGGAGAAAGCAGATTGAGACTGGAGATGAGGAAGGAATTCTTGGCAGTGAGGCTGGGGAGGCTCTGGCGCAGGCTGCCCAGGGAGGCTGTGGCTGCCTCCCCCAGGAGGTGTTCAAGGCCAGGCTGGATGAGATTGGACATTAGGAAGAAGTTCTTTAGTCTGAGAGAGGTGGAAAATGTAAGGGGGACAAGGAAGTGCTGGAGGGGGCTCAGAGGGGGTTCAGAGGAGGTTCTGGTTCAGGATAAAATTGATCATGAAGGTGATCAGAGGGCTGGAGACCCTCCCCTGTGGGGACAGGCTGGGAGAGCTGGGGCTGTCAGCCTGGAGAAGGCTCCAAGGAGAGCCCAGAGCAGCCTCCCAGTGCATGCAGGGCTCCAGGAGAGCTGGGGAGGGACTTGTGACAAGGGCTGGGGATGACAGGGTGAGGGACAATGGCTTGGAGCTGGGAGAGGGGAGATGAAGACTGGGGATGAGGAAGAAATCCCTGCCAGTGAGACTGGGGAGAGGCTGGCACAGGCTGCCCAGGGAGGCTGTGGCTGCCTCCTGCCTGGAGGTGTTCAGCACCAGGCTGGATGAGGCCCTGAGCAGCCTGGGCTGGGGGGAGGTGTCCCTGCCCATGGCAGGGGGTTGGAGCTGGGTGAGCTTTGAGCTCCCTTCCAACCCAATCCCATCCTGTGATTCTCTGTTCCTTACACCCAGATTCCTCTGACTTTAGGGATTGTTATTCCCTCTCCCCTGGCAGGAAGGGGGTTGGAAGTGGCCTCCCTCCCAGGGCAACCTCTTGCAGAGCCTCCCCAGCCTCAACCTCCAGAGTTTCTTCCTCTCAGAGTGTTCTTTTCAGCCCCAAGGTTGCCATTTCCTTTCACATGCAGAAAGCAGGAGACAATCTGCTGCCTTTCTATATTCTGCCTCAAGAAAGTTGAGTCAGATGCTGATTACTTCTTTTTTTTGGCCTTTTTTCTTCTGGTTTTTTTTTCCCCCTGGCAAGTGGAGGCCTTCTTGGGGTTGGGGTTGGGGTTGGGGTTATTTTTCTGCCTTCCTTCCAGCTTTGTTGGTTTCAGGGTCACAGTGAGTTTGACAAAGATCAATTCCATCAGCAGGGTTTAAACCCCCACAGGCTCAGCAGCTGGGCAGTAAGAGCAGCCCTGGGCACACAGAGAAGGGAAGACAAGAGGGGGTTGATAGACAGAGAAATCTCTTAAGGTGAAGGATCCAGCCTGGAGGAGAAGGGCTGGGGGCTTGGTGGCAAACTCCCCAGGAGCCAGCAATGGTCCCTGGCAGCCCAGCAGGCAGCTGCAGGGAGAGAAGCAGCACAGGGAGGGGATTCTGCCCCTCTGCTCTGCTCTGCTCAGCCCCCACCTGCAGCACTGCCTCCAGCTCTGGGGTCCCCAGCACAAGAAGGACTGCTGGAGAGGGTCTAGAGGAGGCCACCAAGATGCCAGGAGCCAGCAATGGGCACTGGCAGCCCAGAAGGCCAAGGGCAGCTGAGCTGCCCTTGGCCTTCTGGGCTGCCAGTGCCCATTGCCAGAGATGGAGAGAGGGGATCCTGCCCCCTCTGCTCTGCTCTGCTAAGATCCCACCGGCAGAGCTGTGTCCAGCTCTGGGGCCTCCAACACAAGACAGATATGGAGCTGCTGGAACATGTCCAGAGGAGACCACCAAGATGAGCAGAGGGCTGGAGAACCTCTGCTATGAGGCCAGGCTGGGAGAGTTGGGGCTGTTCAGCCTGGAGAAGAGGAGGCTGAGAGGGGATCTCAATGCTGATTGATAGCTAAAGGCTGGGGGCAAGAGGATGAGGCTGGGTTCCTTCAGGGGGGGCAATGGGCACAAATAGAACTCAGGAGGTGTCCCTTGAGGAGAAACTTCTTTGCTGGAAGGGTTCTGGAGCCCTGCAGCAGGCTGCCCAGAGACGTTGTGGATTCTCTACCTCTGGAGACTTTCCAAGCCCACCTGGATGTGTTCTGTGTGAGCTGCCCTGGGTGCCCCTGCTCTGGCAGGGGGCTTGGACTGGATGATCTCCAGAGGTCCCTTCCAACCCTCACCAATGACTTTGTGACTCCCCAAACCTGGCAGCCACACATCTGGAACGCAAGCAAACCAGAAGAGTGCTTCACAAGACTGTTCCCCCCAACCCCACACCAGGACAAAGGCTCTCAGGAAGACCCCACCTGGTCATGAGTACCCACCTGGAGCTCTGGGTCCAGTTCTGGAGCCCCTAGTAGAGGAAGGATCTGGAGGGGCTGGAAGGTGTCCAGAGAAGGGCCAGGAGGAGGAGCAGAGGGCTGGAGCTGCTCTGCTGTGAGGACAGGCTGAGGGAGTTGGGGTTGCTGCTGGGGGAGGAGAAGCTCAGCAGGAGCCAGCAGTGAGCACTTGCAGCCCAGAGAGCCAAGCAGAGCCTGGGCTGCAGCAAGAGAAGTGTGGCCAGCAGGGCCAGGGAGGGGATTCTGCCCCTCTGCTCCACTCTGCTGAGACCACAGCTGCAGCTCTGGGGCCAGTTCTGGAGCCTCTGTGCCAGGAAGGATCTGGAGGGGCTGGAAGGTGTCCAGAGAAGGGCCAGGAGGAGGAGCAGAGGGCTGGAGCTGCTCTGCTGTGAGGACAGCCTGAGGGAGTTGGGGTTGTGCAGGCTGGAGAGGAGAAGGCTCCCAGGAGACCTCATTGTGGCCTTCCAGGATCTGCAGGGGGCTGCAAGAAAGCTGGGGAGGGACTTTGGAGGGTATCAGGGAGTGGGTGAAATGGATCCAAGCTAGAGGGGGGGAGATTGAGATTGGATGTTAGGAAGAAGCTCTTCCCCTGAGGGTGATGAGGGACTGGCACAGGTTCTGTGGCTCTGTGATGCCTTTGCTGCTGCTGGTGGGTTTTTTTTTTCACCCTCCTCCACCTTTTTTCTTTCAGGCAGAGCCAGCACTAAATGGAGGCAAGGTGTCTGCTACCTTTGCAGCTCAGCAACCTGCTGGAGGAAATTATGATGCTGCCAGGTGGGGCTGCTGGACTCGAGGGCATAGGGAGTCCCAGGAAGCCTTTCAAAGGTTTCTCTCCTCCCTGATCCAAAATAAACTTCAGAGAGAAAAAACCCAAAGCCACACAAAAGCTCACAGACACAAAGAATCACAGCAAGCAAAATGTTCTCTGTTGCACAACCTGCTCCAGAAACCAGGAACAGGCAAAGAGAGGGGGGGAAAACCCCAGGAGGTTAGTTCTGTGCTCTGGCCATTCATTCACATCTCAGTCACAGAATGGTAGGGGGCAGAAAGGACCTTGAGGATCATCCACTCCAACTTCCCTGCTACAACAGAGGTCCCAAGAGCAGGCTGCACAGGAGCACATCCAGAGCAGGAGGCTCCACAACCCCTCTGGGCAGCCTGCTCCAGGCCCCCAGCAGCCTCACACCAAAGAAGTTTCTCCCTGAATTCAAGTGGAACCTCCTGGGCTCCACTCTGTGCCCCTGGCTCCTTGTCCTGTCCCTGGGACCACTGAGCACAGCCTGGCCCCAGCCTCTTGACCTCCTCCCTTTAGCTATTGATCAGCATTGAGCAGATGCCCTCTGGGGCTGCTCTTCCCCAGGCTACCCAGCCCCAGGGCTCTCAGCCTCTCTTCATCACAGAGCTGCTCCAGCCCCCTCAGCATCTTTGTAGCCTCCCCTGGACTCTCTCCAGCAGTTCCCTGCCCCTCTTGAGCTGGGGAGCCCAGAACTGGACACAATGCTGCAGATGTAGCCTCACCAGGGCAGAGTTTAGGGGGAGGAGAACCTCCCTGGACCTGCTGTGCCACACTCTCCTTCATGCCCCCCAGGATGCCCTTGGCCTTCTGGGCCAGGAGAGCAGACACAGAAGTACAAATTGCTGTCCTTTGCCACCTGTGCACCTGCAGGACTTCAGTGTCAGGAGGAGAAAGCCATCAGAACCAACGTGCAAGACACAAGCAGAGAATCTTCCTGTCTGGAGCAGAGTGAATGATAGCTGAGTGCCCAGCTTGCCCCTGCAGGGAGCCCTGCACAGCTGGGGCTCTCAGTGCCCTTTGCTCTGCCCTTTCAAGCTCTGCCGAGCCCACAAATTGCATTTAATGGGCAGAGAGACAAGAGGAGAAGAGAAATGGAGAGGGCTTGTGAGAAAACAATAGGGACAGCTTAGCTCCCACACAGAGCTGCTCTTTGTGCTTCGTAGAACCACAGAGCTGTCAGGGCTGGAAGGGAGCTCAGGGCTCAGCCAGTTCCAACCCCCTGCCATGGCCAGGGACACCTCACACCACAGCAGGTTGCTCACAGCCACCTCCAGCCTGGCTGCAAACACCTCCAGCCAGGAGGCTTCCACCACCTCCCTGGGCAGCCTGGGCCAGGCTCTCACCACCCTCATGGCCAACAACTTCTTCCTCACATCCAGTCTCAATCTCCCCACTTCTAGTTTTGCTCCATCCCATCCAGTCCTGTCCCTCCCTGACACCCTCCAAAGTCCCTCCCCAGCTTTCTTGCAGCCCCCTGCAGATCCTGGAAGGCCACAATGAGGTCTCCTGGGAGCCTTCTCCTCTCCAGCCTGCACACCCCCAGCTCCCTCAGTCTGTCCTCACAGCAGAGCAGCTCCAGCCCTCTGCTCATTTTTGTGCCCCTCTTCTGGACACCTTCCATCAGGTCTGTGTCCAGCCTGTAGTGAGGGCTCCAGACCTGGATGCAGTGCTCCAGGTGAGGTCTCAGCAGAGCAGAGTGGTAGAATCCCCTCTCTGGAGCTGCTGGAACCCAGGAACTCCACCTCAAGAGGTAGAGGATGTTTGAGCTCAGTGTTCTGAAAGGTCTTTTCCAACCAAAACCATTCAATGATTCCAATTCCTTCTGCCTGTAACTGTTCAGAAACCAGGGGAGGGAGCAGCTGGTGGGATCCATCCACCTGCAGACAGCACAGATCACAGCAGCAGAAGGACACAACCAAGCTTCAGGCTGCAGGTCAACGGTCTCAGGAGCTTCCAAGCTCATTAGCAGCCCAAGTCCACCACTGCTAAGCCCTGCTTTGAAAAGCAAGCAAGAAAGAGCTCAAGATGCAGCAAGAAGGCTGAATTAGGCTCCTGGGTCACCTCCAGACACAGAGTAGAGTGGAGGAGGTATTTTGCTCTAATTGATTGTTAAGGTTTAGGAGCTTAAACCTTGCCAGAAATGGCCTCTGCAGCACAAACCCTGTTGGGAAGTCAGAGGAGAATCAGAAGCCCACAGCAGCATCTCAGTGTGAAAAGAGCTTCAAGAGCACTGAGTGCTCCAAGAGCACTGAGTCCAACTAAGGCATTGGAACAGGCTGCCCAGGGAGGTGGTGGAGTCCCCATCCCTGGTGAGCTGTAGACAGAGCACCTCAGGGCATGGTTGAGTGGCCCTGGAGGTGCTGGGTTGGTGGTTGGACTTGATGATCTTTGAGGTCTTCTCCAGCTCTGTGAGTCTCTGGTGCTGGCACTGGGGTTTGCAGCTGAGCCTTTGGCTTTTCAGGGTGCAGACCTGTGGCCCCAAAGTATCACAGTATCACAGAATCAGTCAGGGTTGGAAGGGACCACAAGGATCAGCCAGTTCCAACCCCCCTGCCATGGGCAGGGACACCCCACACTACATCAGCCTGGCCACAGCCTCAGCCAGCCTGGCCTTAAACACCCCCAGGGACAGGGCCCCAACCACCTCCCTGCACAACCCATTCCAGGGCTTCTTCATGGGGAAGAACTTCCTCCTCCCCTCCAGCCTCAATCTCCCCACCTCCAGCTTCATTCCATTCCCCCTAGTCCTAGCACTGCCTGAGATCCTCAGCAGTCCCTCCCCAGCCTTCCTGGAGCCCCCTTCAGATCCTGGAAGGCCACAATGAGGTCACCTGGGAGCCTTCTCCTCTCCAGACTGAACAGCCCCAACTCCTTCAGTCTGTCCTCACATCAGAGCAGCTCCAGCCCAAGGACTCCACAGCTGACCTGCTGGCTGGCACCATCTGAGTGCCCCCCATGGTGGTGCTGCTCTGTGAGAGGGCCACCTGCTCCCCACCCCAGCAGGGATGTCCCAAAGCTGCTCCAGCCCATGCTGAGCTGCTGGCTGTGAAAGAGGAGGCAAGGCAGGTGAGTGTGACTGAGGCACTGCCTTGCCTTCCCCACTGCCCTCTGCCCTTGGCCATGCAGCCCAGCACCCCTAGGGCAGGGGCATGGAGGTGCCCCCCAGCAGCTCAGCCTCTCACCATTACATTTCTGCTGAGCCAGGTCCTCCAGCTTTCCATGGCAGCTTCTGCTGACAGTGCAGGCAAAGAGCAGCTGCACAGCAGTGGAGACTCCTGCCCTACATTTCTATTTCTATCTAGCCCAAAGGCATCAGGAGGGGATGACCACATCAATCACAAACCAGCCAGATGGATTTGGCTGTTGGCTAAGGGCTGCATGGGAGAAGGTTGAGCCTGGTGGCTAAAATAGAAGCCATGAATGGAGGTAGTTAACACCCTGTGAATATTCAGTAGAGAGGTCCTGGTGTTAAGAGGTCCAGAGGAGGCCAATCTGCATGAAAAACATCCACAAGGACATTTGTGCTGCTGGTGCTGGAGGTGACATCCTCACTGCCACCCTGACTCCTCTACAGCAAAAATTCCATCTGCCCTGAGCAGGGCACAGAGAAAGGCAACTGCCCCACAAAGCTCTCTGGTACAGCAGGAGCCAGGGGGTGCCCAGGGGGGCAGGAAGGGCAGCAGCAGCCTGGCCTGGAGCAGCAGTGGTGTGGGCAGCAGGAGCAGGGCAGGGATTCTGCCCCTGGGTCAGCACTGTGGGGGGGCCACAGCTTGAGTGCTGGGCTCAGTTTTGGGTCCCTTACTGCAAGAAGGACACTGAGGGCTGGAGCAGGGCCAGAGAAAGGCAACCAAGCTGGGGAAGGGTCTGGAGAAGAGAGCTGGGGAGGAGCAGCTGAGAGAGGTGGAGAAGAGGAGGCTGAGGGAGACCTCATTGCTCCCTGCAGCTCCCTGAGAGGAGGCTGCAGCCAGGGGGGATTGGGCTCTGCTCCCCAGTAAAAAGGGACAGGAGAGGAAATGGCCTGGAGTTGTCCTAGGAGAGGTTTAGTTTGGAGATGAGATGAAAGTAGTTGACTGGAAGGGTTCTCACCCCAGCCTGAGTACAGTTTGAGAATGGATATTGAAGGTCTTGTACAACCACAATGACTCTGTGATTGTTGAAACATGGATCCAAGCCTGCCCAGGACCCTCAGCAGATCCCTCCTACCCTCAGCAGATCCCTCCTACCCTCAGCAGATCCCTCCTACTCTCAGCAGATCCTTTCTACCCTCCTGCAGTTCCTTTCTACCCTCCTGCAGATCCACATTCAGCTCAGTGTCATCTGCAAACTTTCTTCTCAAGCAGATGGGACAACAATACCTTTTAAAGTTGTCCTCAATTCCTTGCCCTTCAGTACAACCTTGAACAGCAGTAGTTCCACCACAGATGAGGAGAAACTTCTTTGGTGTGAGGCTGCTGGAGGCCTGGAGCAGGCTGCCCAGAGAGGTTGTGGAGCCTCCTGCTCTGGAGACTTTCCAACCCCTCCTGGATGTGCTCTGTGTGCCCTGCCCTGGGTGCCCAGCTCTGGCAGGGGGCTTGGACTGGATACTCTCCACAGGTCCCTCCAAACTCTGCCATTCTGTGACTCAGTGAATTGTGTCAGGAAAGCTCAAGGTGAAGGCTGCAGCACTCAGCAGTAGCCTTGCATGAAGAGTGAGCCACAGCTCACTGCTGCTGCTGGGCTGTGCTGCAGCACTGATCCATGCAGAGGTGCAGGTAAAGCACCACTCCCCCTCTGAGGAACTTCTCCAGCTGAGATGGAAACCAGCAGAGCAAAGCCTTGGAGGAGAGGGCAGGGAGAAGGCCTCTGAGGAGCTGGCTTTGTAAGGAAGAAAATGAAGATGGCAAAAGTGACACTGAATAAAATCTGAGCCATGGAGCAGTTTATTTCCTAAGTCCTACCTCCCATGCGGCCTCCCAGCTCTGAGAGGGCAAACAGAGAGCCACAGAGATGCCAGGCTTGGAAGGGAGCTCAAGACTCAGCCAGCCCCAACCCCCTGCCATGGGCAGGGACACCTCACACCACAGCAGGTTGCTCACAGCCACCTCCAGCCTGGCTGCAAACACCTCCAGCCAGGAGGCTTCCACCACCTCCCTGGGCAGCCTGGGCCAGGCTCTCACCACCCTCATGGCCAACAACTTCTTCCTCATAGCCAATCTCAATCTCCCCACTTCTAGTTCTGCTCCATCCCCCCCAGTCCTATCCCTCCCTGACATCCTCACAAGTCCCTCCCCAGCTTTCCTGGAGCCCCCTGCAGATCCTGGAAGGCCACAATGAGGTCTCCTGGGAGCCTTCTCCTCTCCAGCCTGCACAGCCCCAACTCCCTCAGTCTGTCCTCACAGCAGAGCAGCTCCAGCCCTCTGCTCCTCCTCCTGGCCCTGCTCTGGACACCTTCCAGCACCTCCAGATCCTTCCTGGCACAGAGGCTCCAGCACTGGCCTCCAGAGCTGCAGCTGTGGTCTCAGCAGAATGGAGCAGAGGGGCAGAATCCCCTCCCTGGCCCTGCTGGCCACACTTCTCCTGCTGCAGCCCAGGCTCTGCTTGGCTCTCTGGGCTGCAAGTGCTCACTGCTGGCTGCTGCTGAGCTTCTCCTGCCCCATCTCCACTGTCAGAGTATCCTGGGTGTAAAGTTCCTCTTTCTTTCTTTTTATTCTGTGTCAGTTCCACGAAGCAATAAGCCATGAAATACAGCTGATGCCTCATGGGCACACTTCTCCATGCCTGCCAACATTTAAACCTCCACTTGTGGTCCATAAAAGATTTATACTGATCTCACCTACAAATATAAATTTTTATCCTACATAGGAGAGGAGAGGAGGGGGGGGGAAAAAAACCCCAACCCACAAGCAACCCAAAAGGCCTAGAAGCAGAAGCAGGGAACAGCTGAAGCTGAGCTGAGTGCCATAAATTCATAACCACTTGCAGCTTTTTAACAGCCACTCATAAATGTGACCTGTTGCAATGTAATTTATGAGGCCCTGGGACAGCACCAGGCTTACCTGCTCCCAGCTCAGCAGGGACAAGCAGGAGGCACAGCTCAGGACAAGGGGAAGTGGCCTCCAGTTGCACCAGGGGAGGGTGAGGCTGGAGATGAGAAGGAGCAATTTGTTTGCTGCCAGAGTGGTCAGGGCCTGGCAGGGGCTGCCCAGGGAGGTGGTGGAGTCCCCATGGCTGGAGGGGTTCCAGAGCCCTGTGGCCATGGCACTTGGGGTCAGGGCTTGGTGGCCATGGTGGGGTTGGGTTGAGGGTTGGGGTGGTAGATCTTGGAAGGCTTCTCCAACCCAAACCATTCTGTGTTGTTGTTCTCTTCTTTGAAGCTCAGGAACTGTTCTGGGTGACTGAAAAGTCAAAACCATTCACAGAGATTCAGTGTAAAGAAGCTTCTCAGCTGCTCTGGGCTTGGCAGTCAAATGCAGTGCCAGCAGGGCCAGGGAGGGGATTCTGCCCCTCTGCTCCACTCTGCTGAGACCACAGCTGCAGCTCTGGGGCCAGTTCTGGAGCCTCTGTGCCAGGAAGGATCTGGAGGGGCTGGAAGGTGTCCAGAGAAGGGCCAGGAGGAGGAGCAGAGGGCTGGAGCTGCTCTGCTGTGAGGACAGCCTGAGGGAGTTGGGGTTGTGCAGGCTGGAGAGGAGAAGGCTCCCAGGAGACCTCACTGTGGCCTTCCAGGATCTGCAGAGGGCTCCAGAAAAGCTGGGGAGGGACTTATGAGGGTGTCAGGGAGGGATAGGACTGGGGGGGATGGAGCAGAACTAGAAGTGGGGAGATTGAGATTGGCTGTGAGGAGAAGTTGTTGGCCATGAGGGTGGTGAGAGCCTGGCCCAGGCTGCCCAGGGAGGTGGTGGAAGCCTCCTGCCTGGAGGTGTTTGCAGCCAGGCTGGAGGTGGCTGTGAGCAACCTGCTGTGGTGTGAGGTGTCCCTGGCCATGGCAGGGGGTTGGAGCTGGCTGAGCCTTGAGCTCCCTTCCAGCCCTGACAGTTCTGTGATTCTATGCCAGAGCTTTCCAGGGGTGACTCTCAAACCCCAATCAGGTGAAGCATTCTGGATTGGGGTGTTTATTTTTTGTTTTGGGGGTGTGGTTCTTTTCTGCTGTTTTGTTGGGGTTTGGTATTTTATTATTATTATATTAATTTTTTTTTTTTTTTTGCTTTAAAAGAGGAGGGAAAAAAAAAAACACACCAAAGAGAGGAATCCATGATGTCATGGAGCAGCCAATATTCCATGAGTGTGTTTCTAAGAACAGCCTCCTGTGTTATTGTGCTTTTCTGTTGTTCTGATTCGAGTTAAGGATAACAGGAAACCAAAAAAAAGAGAGAGAGAGAGAAAAAAAATGTTAAAAAGGGAAGGGGGGGAAAGGGAAAAAAAGCTGAAGTGAAGTGTTGAATGAATTAATAGCAGGCAGGTGGCTGGGTGGGTGTCATGGCAGATAAACAGTGAGATGAAGCCAAGGTAATTATAATGGTAATCTGGCTACTAGTCCCTTCAGCTGAGGGTGGGGAGAAGCCTCCCCAAGCTACCACCGAGATGTTCAGCTCAGCCTCCCCCTTGCCTGCTTCCCCCTTCCCCTCCAGGAGCTCCACCTCTTCAAACTTATCTTTTCAGCTTGTTTTGGGGCTCCTTTTCCCACTGGAGCCTTCCAGCTCTCCAGGGTTGTTTTATTGTTCAGCCACTCTCCACCCTCCTGGTGCACGCCTGGAAAAGCTGAGGGTGGCACCGAGCCTTCCTCCCCTGCCCCTCACCTTCTGCTCCTGTCACTCCCACAGCAGTGTTTCTCCCCTCCCTGTGCTGCCCAGGGAGGGTATGAGATGCTCAGGCAGAGAGAAGTCACCAGCAGATGTGCCAGCAGCATCCCTTGCTGTAATTTTGCTAAATGGATGGAGCCCCATTAAAGCTGCTTTTAATTAATGGAAGCATTTTCAAGGCACTTCTAATGAGGGGGGGGAGGGGGGGAGGGAGGGGAGAAGCCCTTGCCAAAAGCTAAGTTGATTAACAAACAGGGGCTGAAACCTCCTGGCCTGGATGTGGAGAGAGCTGGAGGAGCACAGAATCATTTCAGCTGGAAGAGCTCTCTGAGATCATTGAGGCCAACCTTCAGCCCAGCTTCACTCCCTGATAGAATCATAGAGTCATGAAGGTTGGTCAAGACCTCCAAGAGCCTCAGCTTCAGCCAGGAAGGAGATCACTCAGCAGCCACAGGTTTCTGGAGCACCTCCGAGAGTGGTGACTCCAGCACCTCCCTGGGCAGCCTGGGTTCAGGGGCTGAAACCTCCTGCTCTGGATGTGGAGAGAGCTGGAGGAGCACAGAATCACTTCAGCTGGAAAAGCTCTTGAAGCTCCTCCAGCCCAACCCTTCTCTAACCCTACCAAGGCTGGGGCTGAGCCATGGCCCTCAGCACCACAGCTCTGCCCCTCTGAAACCCCTCCAGGGATGGGGATTCAGCCTCCTCCCTGGGCAGCCTGTGCCAGGCTTGGAGAACCCTTCCAGGCAACAAGCTGCTCCTCATGGATGATAGGTTGGACACAATGACCTTGAAGGTCTCTTCCAACCTGGTCTGTTCTATTCTATTCTATTCTATTCTATTCTATTCTATTCTATTCTATTCTATTCTATTCTATTCCATTCCATTCCATTCCATTCCATTCCATTCCATTCATCTCCAACCTGAGCCTGCCCTGGGGCAGCCTGAGGACATTTCCTCTCCTTCTCTCACTACTTGCAGGGAATGGGGATCCAAGCCCTGCCCTGGGCAGCATGGTCCAAGGCTTGACAACCCTTCTGGGGAAGGAATTGTTCCTCATAGAGCCACAGAATTGTTTGGGGTGGGAAAGCCCTCTGAGAGCACCCAGTCCAACCAGCAACCTAGCCCCACCATGGCCCCCAGGCCCTGGCCCCAGTGCCATGGCCACAGGGTTCTGGAACACCTCCAGGGATGGGGACTCCACCTCCTCCCTGGGCAGCCTCTGCCAATGCCTGGGGAGGACCTCTAAGGTCATTGAGTCCAACCATCAAGGCCACACCACCACAGTCATCAGAGCATGTCATGAAGGGCCATGTCCAAGCTATCCCTCCCCTGGCACAACCTGGGGCTGTCTCTCCTTGTCCCATTGCTTGGGTTTGATGGACACCAGGTGTCCAAGCTGCTCTGTCACTGCCCCTCCTCAGGTGGACAAGGAAGGAGGGCTCATGGGTGGAGATAAGGGCAGAGGGAGATCACTCAGCAGCTTCCATCATGGGAAGGCAGACTTGGCATGGGGAAGTTAATTGAATTTACAGAATCATTAAGGTTGCAAAAGGCCTCTGGGATCATCCAGGCCAACCTTCAACCCGACCCCACCATGGCCCCCAGTGCCATGGAACACATCTTGTTCTCTTCAAGGACACAGCCTGGGGCCCTGCCTTGTTCTCTGGAGGATGCAAGTGAGGCAGGAGAGTTTCCTTGCCCCTGTGTGAGAAGGGGAAGTGCTTTTCCTGTGCCTCAGGGGTCTTTAATCATGTAGAAAGCCTTCGACACTGTCCCGCACCACATCCTGGTCTCCAAACTGGTGACACATGGGTTTGATGGGTGACCACTAGATGGATAAGGAACTGGCTTGATGGCTGCACCCAAAGAGTGGCTGTCAATGGCTCCATGTCCCAGTGGAGGCCAGGGACAAGCGGAGTCCCTCAGGGATCAGTCCTGGGACCTGTCTTGTTCAACATCTCTGTGTGTGCCATGGACAGTGGCATTGAGTGCACCCTCAGCAAGTTTGCTGATGACACCAAGCTGTGTGGTGCAGCAGACAGCTGGAGGGAAGGGATCCATCCAGAGGGAGCTGGGCAGGCTGGAGAGGTGGGCACAAGCCAACCTCAGGAGGTTCAACAAGACCAAGGGCAGGGTCCTGCAGCTGGCTCATGGCAATCCCAGGCACAAATGCAGGCTGGGCAGGGACTGGCTGGAAAGTAGCCCTGAGGAGAGAGACTTGGGGGTGCTGGTGGACAAAAAGCTCAACATGAGCTCCCAATGTGCACTTGCAGCCCGCAAAGCCAATCAGATCCTGGGCTGCATCAGGAGAAGTGTGGCCAGCAGGGCCAGGGAGGTGATTCTCCCCCTCTACTCAGCCCTGGTGAGACCCCACCTGGAGTACTGTGTCCAGTTCTGGAGCCCCTATGACACGAGGGATGTGGAGGTGCTGGAAGGTGTCCAGAGCAGGGCCAGGAGGATGAGCAGAGGGCTGGAGCACCTCTCCTGTGAGGACAGACTGAAGGAGTTGGGGCTGTTCAGTCTGCAGAAGAGAAGCTCCCAGGTGACCTCATTGTGGCCTTCCAGGATCTGCAGGGGGCTCCAGGAAGGCTGGGGAGGGACTGCTCAGGATCTCAGGCAGTGCTAGGACTAGGGGGAATGGAATGAAGCTGGAGGTGGGGAGATTGAGGCTGGAGGGGAGGAGGAAGTTCTTCCCCAGGAGAGTGGTGAAGCCCTGGAATGGGTTGTGCAGGGAGGTGGTCGAGGCCTCGTCCCTGGGGGTGTGTCTGGATGAGGCTGTGTCCAGGCTGATCTAGTGTGGGGTGTCCCTGGCCATGGCAGGGGGGTTGGAACTAGATGATCCTTGTGGTCCCTTCCAACCCTGAATGAAACTATGAAACTATGAAAGCTGACCCTGAGAGGTGCTGAGCGCTCTCAGCTCTCATTGACTTCAATGTCAGCCCTTCAGCCAGCTTCCATGGGATCTGAGGGAGCGCCACAGCCCACAGCAGATGTTTCCTCCATCAGGCACCTGCTGATCTTCAGGGACTCCAGGGCCTTCATCCTGATTCAGCAGAGCTCCCAGGTCTAAGCTGAAGCCTACCCTCAACCAAATACACTTCAGGAGGATTTCTCTTTGACATGAGGAGAAACAACTTTGGAGTGAGGCTGCTGGAGGCCTGGAGCAGGCTGCCCAGAGAGGCCGTGGAGCCTCCTTCTGTGAAGGCTTTCCAGCCCCAGCTGGATGTGTTCTGTGTGAGCTGCCCTGGGTGCCCTGCTCTGGCAGAGACCTTGGACTGGATGAGCTCTGGAGGAGCCTTCCAAGCCCTGCCATGCTGTGATCCTGTGCGTGCCAATACTTCACCCCTCTGAGAGGAGAGAGCTCACTTGGCTCAGCAGAAGAGGTGAAAATCTCTCCTCTGGGTTTAAATATCAAGGCAGCATTCTGAACAATGAGCCAATGAATCAATTCCACAGCTGAATATCTTCTCAGTAGGTCCAGGGCCTGCAGGAATCTCTTCCTGGTCACCTCCCAAACCACCAGGATTCATTTTTGCCTGCACTGATTTGTTGTGGCTGGGATGTGCAAGGAGAAGATCAACACATTGGGCATTAGGAAGCAGTTCTTGGCTCTGAGGGTGGTGGAACAGTGGAACAGGTTGCAGAGGGAGGTGGTAGAGGCTCTGTCCCTGTTCAAGGTCAGGCTTGATGGGGCTGGGAGCAACCTGAGCTCATAGGTAGAGTCTAAGAACTGTTTCAGCTGGAGAAACCTTCTGAGAGCATCCAGCCCAACGTCAACCCAGCACCACCACAGCCACCAAACCAAGTGCCATGGCCACAGGGTTCTGGAACCCCTCCAGCCATGGGGACTCCACCACCTCCCTGGGCAGCCTCTGCCAGGCCCTGACCACTCCTGCACCAAAGGAATTGTTCCTCCTCTCCAACCTAACTCTCCCCTGGTGCAACCTGAGGCCATTTCCTCTCATTCTCTCTCTTGCTATTAAGGAAAAGTGTTCAACCTCCCCCCTGGCTCCAGCCTCCTCAGGGAGCTGCAGAGAGCAATGAGGTCTCCCTCAGCCTCCTCTGCTCCACACTCAACACCCCTAGGGCCCTCAGCTCCTCCTCCCCAACCCTGCTCTCCAGACCCTTCCCCAGCTCTGTTGCCTTTCTGTTGCGGATGGTCAGGGGAGGCTTGGAGTAGATGACCTTTAGAGGTCCCTTCCAACCCAATCCCTCCATGCTGCTATGATTGGATGATTCCATGATCCTGTGATTCCATGAAGTGATGACATTCATGATTCCATCAGTTTAGGGCTCTGTGGTTTGATGGCTCAGTGACTCTCTGATTTGATGACTCAGTGATTTCCTGACTCTCTGATGATTCTACCAACTCCACCTCCTTGTTCCATCACAGGAAATGGCATTCTTTAGGAAGCTGTCCCCTCTGCCACCATCTGCCACTGGCTTCCCCACCACACATAGAAAGGAGCAGAAAACAGTCCCCACCATCTGTGCCCAAGTCCCTTTGGGCCCTCAGGACTCTCCCTCTCCACAGGCAGCTCTGAGCTCCAGCCACACATTTGTTTTTCCTCCATGGGTAGAGGAAATTTGTTTCCTTTCATTGCTGGCTGAGGCAAAACCTGTGGTGCCATTAACCCAGAGCAGTTCTCTGTCCTCTTCTAATCCCAGAGTAATGAAAGTGATGGCAGCTCAGCCCTGCTGACTCATCACTGCCTAATGGCAACTGCTCCTCGAATCTCATTATTAAATCAGATTCTGAAGGCTTGCAGCTCGAGGTCATTAGTCAGGAGCACAGGGAAGCCATCAGGACAAGGGTGGTGCTGGCTGGGCCGGGTGGTGCAGTGTGACAATGCATTACCCTCTCCCCTCTGCTGGGCTGGCAGAGAGCAGCAGCCAGGCTGCTGCCTTCCACCTCCCCTCTGGGGGATGCTTGGATGTGCAGGAGCCCAGCCCCACGGGCTCACTTCAATTCCTAGTCACCCTGGGTGGAAACTGCCAGTGGAGTTACTGCAGGTTTATTGCCCCCCTGCTCTTTGCTGAGCTGTCTCTCTTGGCAAATTAAGATGTTGATTTTAGAAGCAGCCCAGCATGGGGCTGTGGAAGACACCTCTGGAGCTCATCCAGTCCCTGGGAAAGCAGAGGCACCTAGAGCACAGGAATGCATCCAGGGGGCACCTCTGGAGCTCATCCAATCCAAGCCCCCTGAGAAAGCAAGGGCACCTAGAGCAGGTTGCACAGGAATGCATCTGGGGGGACCTCTGGAGATCATCCCTACCAACCCCCCTGGGAAAGCAGGGGCACCTAGAGCAGGTTTCACAGGGTCACATCCAGGAGGGACCTCTGGAGATCATCCCTACCAACCCCCCTGGGAAAGCAGGGGCACCTAGAGCAGGTTTCACAGGGTCACATCCAGGAGGGACCTCTGGAGCTCATCCAGTCCAACCCCCCTGGGAAAGCAGGGGCACCTAGAGCAGGTTGCACAGGAATGTATCCAGGGGGGACCTCTGGAGATCATCCAGTCCAAGCCCCCTGCTAAATCAGGGGCACCTAGAGCAGGTTGCTCAGGAATGCACCCACTGGGATCTCTGGAGGTCCTTGAGTCCAGGCTCCCTACTAAATCAGGGTCAGCTAGAGCAGGCTGCCCAGGATCACATCCAGGGGAGACCTCTGGAGATCATCCAGTCCAAGCCCCCTGCTAAGTCAGGGCCACCTGGAGCAGGCTGCCCAGGGTGCTGCCAAGCAGCCATTTCCTTGTGAGAGGCTGATGGGGCACCAGAAGGAGATCATCCACAAGGAATTCTTTCTCTTTGTAGCAAACAGTGAAAATATCTCCTTTCATTTATTTCCCACGGATAACACATTACAGAATCATGGAATCACTTGGGTTGGAAGAGCCCTCTGAGAACACTGAGTCCAGCTCTCAACACAAGACCACCATGGGCCCAGGTGCCATGGCCACAGCTTTCTGGGACACCCCCAGAGATGAGGACTCCCCCCCCTCCCTGGGCAGCCTCTGCCAGTGAAGTCCTTCTGGTTAATAGAAGATAAACCCCAAAGATGTCCTTTTGCCTGGGAACTAGGTGATCTTCCAGGCCCCTTCCAACCCAAACCATTCCATGAATCTATGCAGCAGAACAGAATACCAATGAAGAGGCAGCACAGCCTTGACTGGAGCCTCAGCTATGAGCCAGGATAAGGCCAGGGAAGAATCAAACCTTCCCCAGAGCTCATCAGAGAGTGAGGGACAGCAAAGTGTAGCTGTGGGTGAGCAGGGCCAGCACAGGCACCCTGCCCTCTGAGGCAGCTGCTCAGCTGCACTGTCCCTGGCACGCAGGAACAGGGAACCAGGGAACTGTTTGGCTTGGGAAAGCTCTTTGAGATCATCAACCCCAAGCAGCAACCCAGCCCCCCCATGGCCACCCAGCCCTGGCCCCAAGTGCCATGGCCACAGGGTTCTGGAGCACCTCCAGCCATGGGGACTCCACCACCTCCCTGGGCAGCCTCTGCCAGGCCCTGACCACTCCTGCACCAAAGACATTTTGCCTCCTCTCCAAACTAACCCTCCCCTGGCACACTCCAGGCCATTTCCTCTCCTTCCAGCACCTGAGACTCGAGAGAGGAGACCACCCCCGACCTGTCAGCTCCAAGCCATTAATTCTCTTGGGTCCCTTCCTGTCTGCCTGAAGCAGGAATAAAAAGTGAAGCAGAGCAAGCTTGGTACCAAGCATGCAGACATGACAGCTCTTGGAAATATTGTACTTGAAGGCATTTTGATGTCAGCTGTATGTGTTGGGGGATCATCATAACATGGTGTTTACACCAGATTAATACCATATGCTGTGTGGGAATGATGTCAGGTTATAAATGGAAATGCAGCAGAGTAGCTGAAATTCAGGAGTGTCTTAGAGGCTGAGCTCTTCCAAAGTGCTGCTGATCATGAGGAACAGGAGTTGGAATAACAGGAGGTTGGATTTACAGCAGCACAGCACCAGATCATGGAGTGGGAGGGGGTTGGAAGGGAGCTCTGGAGGTCAGCCAGTCCAAGCCCCCTGCCAGGCCAGGGGCACCCAGGGCAGGGCACACAGGAGCACATCCAGGAGGGTCTGGAATGACTCCAGAGATGGAGACTCCACCACCTCTCTGGGCAGCCTGCTCCAGGGCTCTGCCACCCTTCAGGCACAGAACTTCCTCCTCCTCTTCAGAGGAACTTCTGCTCTTCCACTCTGTGCCCCTTACCCCTGTGCTGTCCCTGGGCACCACTGAGCACAGCCTGCTGCCAGCCTCCTGACCCCCACCCTTGGAGGATTGATCAGCATTGATCAGCTGCCCCTGGGGCTGCTCTTCTGCAGGCTCTCAGCCCCAGGGCTCTCAGCCTCTGCTCCTGACAGAGCTACTCCAGGCCCCTCAGCACTGCTGCAGCCCTTTGCTGTCCCCTCTCCAGCAGCTCCCTGTCCCTCTTGAACTGGGGAGCCCAGAGCTGGACACAGGGCTCCAGGAGTGGCCTCAGCAGGGCAGAGTAAAGGGGAAGGAGAACCTCCCTTGCCCTGCTGGCCACACTCTGCTTGATGCACCCCAGGATGCCCTTTGGCCTCCTTGCCCCCAGGGGCACATTGCTGGCTCCTGGGCACCCTGCTGCCCCCCAGGCCTGCCAGGTCCTTTCCCCTAGAGCTGCTCTCCCCAGCTCCACATTCCTTAAGTTTCATTAAAAGGTTAACAACCCTCCCCAGTGAAAACCATTCCTCCATCCCCTTGGTGACCTCCTTAAGGCAGCCCCAAGCCCAGGTGATTCCTCAGACCTTCTCTGGCTTTTCTGGCTGTTTTTTGGTGGTGGTTGTTGTTGTTTTGGCTCCCAAAATGCTGCCACTTTCCCAGATCTCCTGGAGGCCTCCTGTGAGCCCTGTCAACACATTTCTTGCTCCGAGCTGAAAGCCTTTCCTTCAAATCTGCATTTTCCTCCCTGCTGAAGGAATTTCACAGTTGTCAAGCAGGTCAGGAAGAGGAAGAGCAGCAGAGGGAAGTGGGGGGAACGATGAGGGATGTGAAGAAGAGGGCAAAGGGAATCTAAACTGAAAGCGGAGTTAAAAAACAGAGGAGAGAGGCAAAGTGGAGCAGAACCTGAGTACCAAAACCCAAGGAAGTTTTGCTCCCATTTTGATCAGACTCCCTGGGAGCAACAGAGAGGAGAATGGGGAAGGATGTTGAGAGAGATGGCATTGACCCCCCACCCCCAAAAGAGCCAACCCCGTCCAGGGCTGCATCCAAAGCAGTGTGGCCAGCAGGTCAAGAGAGATGATTCTGCTCTGCTCTGCTCTAAGACCAACAACTCCAAGCACCAGCCCAACAACACCATGGCCACAGGGTTCCTGAACACCTCCAGGGATGGGGACTCCACCACCTCCCTGGGCAGCCTGAGCCAGTGCCTGACCCTCATAGAATCACAGAACTGTCAGGGTTGGAAGGGACCTCAAGGCTCATCCAGTCCCAACCCCCTGCCATGGGCAGGGACACCTCACACTGCAGCAGGTTGCTCACAGCCACCTCCAGCCTGGCTGCAAACACCTCCTCTCCAACCCAACCCTCCCTGTCACCATCTCAGGCCATTTCCTCTCATCCCATCACCTGATCCTAGTTAGAAGGGACTTAATGGTCTCTGGAGGTCCCTTCTGACCCCTGGCATTCTTTGATCCTATGATCCCCACCTCACTTTACTCTCCCTGTAGGTTGCAATGAGGTCTCCCTCAGCCTCCTCTTCCCCACACTCACCATCCCCAGCTCCCTCAGCTGCTCCTCCCCAGCCCTCTTCTCCAGACCCTTCCCCAGCTCTGTTGCTCTTCTCTGGCCCTGCTCCAGCTCTCAGTGTCCTTCTTGGAGTGAGGGCCCCAGACTGGACCCAGGAGTGAAGGTGCAGCCTCACCACTCATATAATGCCCCCAAAGGAGTCTGATCATTTACAAAACAATCAATAATGATCAGTAGTCATCAGCTGGAGGGACTTTTGACAAGGGCTTGTGGTGACAGGATGAGAGGGAATGGATTGGAGGTTGAGGAGGGCAGATTGAGGCTGGAGATGAGGAAGAAACCCTTGGCAGTGAGGCTGCACCACAACAAGGAAGCTCATCCAAACTCTGGCTCTAGGGAGAGCTCAGAGCAGCCTTCCACTACCTGCAGGGGCTCCAGGAGAGCTGGGGAGGGACTTGGGACAAGGGCTGGGGGTGCCAGGGGGAGGGACAATGGCTTTGAGCTGGGAGAGGGAAGATTGAGACTGGAGAGGAGGAAGAAATCCTTAGCAGTGAGGCTGGGGAGAGCCTGGCACAGGCTGCCCAGGGAGGCTGTGGCTGCCTCCTGCCTGGAGGTGTTCCAGGCCAGGCTGGGTGAGGTTGGACATTGGGAAGAAGTTCTTTACTCTGAGAGGAACTCCATGACTTCTCCATGCTCCTCAAGCACTTTCCATCCAGTCATGGGATGCTGACTGCAGAGCAGGGGGGGGTTGGACTGGATGCCCTTGGGGAAGGCCCTTCCAACCCGGACCACCCCTCTGGCTCCCTGCATTCCTCTGCCTGATCCACTCCAGCCCTACCTCCCCAGCTCCCTCTCAGCAACGACAGATTGCCACTTCTGATTCCAAATCCCAGGCTGTGCTGTTGCTGTGACCCTGCTTCAGCTCCTGAGTGGGACGTGAGAGCTTTTGGTGCTAATCTTGGTGCAAGCAGATTAATTTTTATATATTTCATATATCTATATCTATCTCCATGTGTATATATATACACACACACACAGATACACACACACACATATAAATATATGGATATACATATTTAAAACCCTCTCTTGCTTGGAGGCTTGAGTGCAGGAGGACAGCATTAACCCCCTCTGTACCCCCTCCCTTCCCATCAACAGGAAAATACCTCTAATATGATTAACTAATATGATAGGACTAGGGGGAATGGAATGAAGCTGGAGGTGGGGAGATTGAGGCTGGAGGGGAGGAGGAAGTTCTTCCCCAGGAGAGTGGTGAAGCCCTGGAATGGGTTGTGCAGGGAGGTGGTTGGGGCCCTGTCCCTGGAGGTGTTTAAGGCCAGGCTGGCTGAGGCTGTGTCCAGGCTGATCTAGTGTGGGGTGTCCCTGCCCATGGCAGGGGGGTTGGAACTAGATGATCCTTGTGGTCCCTTCCAACCCTGATTGATTCTGTGATAATATGATACTATAACTGCTCCTTTTGGAAGACCAAAGAGGTTGAGAGCATTTTGCAAGGTGATAACATCTCCTTCCCCTCCCCTCTTCCCCTCCCTTCCCCCCTCTAACCAGTTTGCAACCCTGGGCAGGGTGGGGAGGAAGGAAAACACAATGGAAGTTTCCAAAGAAAAGGAAATAAATCCAAAAATCATAACAAATAAACTAAAAAGTGGGGTTTGATATCTGTTTTATATATCTATATCTATATATTTGAGTAAGAATGGGATGGTGGAGTGCTGGAGCTCTGCTGTCTCATGCTGACTGCATTCATTTGCAAGCTGGAGTGCAAGGAAGCAGCAAGAGAGGTGCTGGAGGAGCTGTGGCTGTTAGCTAGGCAACAGTTGCAGAGCTCCTCAGAAGCAGCTCCCTGGGGCCTGGGTTGGATTGGATTGGATCCCCTTATTTATTTATTTCTAATCAGAAATCAAAGTTGGATCCCATCAGGGTCTCCCTGGGGTTGAGTGGAATTCAGTGCAGCTTGGTGTGAAAGGAGAGGAGTGGAAGGCTCTAAGCATTGCCCACCTTGGCTATGGAATGGAATGGAATGGAATGGAATGGAATGGAATGGAATGGAATGGAATAGAATAGAATAGAATAGAATAGAATAGAATAGAATAGAATAGAATAGAATAGAATAGAATAGAATAGACCAAACCAGGGTGGAAGAGACCTTCAAGATCATCACGTCCAACCTATCATCCAACACCACCTAAACAGCTAACCCATGGCACCAAGCACCCCAGCAAGTCTCCTTCTGAACACCTCCAGGGATGGGGACTCCACCACCTCCCTGGGCAGCACATCCCCAGGGCCAATCTCTCTTGCTGGGAAGAACTTTCTCCTCACCTCCAGCCTAAACTTCCCCTGGCACAAGTTGAGACTGTGTTCTCTTGTTCTGGTGCTGGCTGCCTGGCAGAAGAGACCAACCCCCACCTGGCTACAACCTCCCTTCAGGGAGTTGGAGAGAGCAAGAAGGTCTCCCCTGAGCCTCCTCTTCTCCAGGCTAAGCAACCCCAGCTCCCTCAGCCTCTCCTCACAGGGCTGTGCTCCAGACCCCTCCCCAACTTTGTTGCCCTTCTCTGGACACCTTCCAGCAGCTCAACCTCCTTCCTAACCTGAGGAGCCCAGAACTGGACACAGGACTCGAGGTGTGGCCTGAGCAGTGCAGTGTCCAGGGGCAGAATGACCTCCCTGCTCCTGCTGGCCACACTGCTCCTGTTGCAGGCCAGGATGCCATTGGCCCTCTTGGCTGCCTGGGCACACTGCAGGCTCATGTTCAGCCTACCATCGACCAGCACCCCCAGGTCCTTCTCTGCCTGGCTGCTCTCAGCCACTCTGCCCCCAGCCTGTAGCACTGCCTGGGGTTGTTGTGGCCAATGTGCAGAACCTGGCCCTTGGATGTGCTCAAGCTCAGCAGGAGAGAGGCCTCTGACAGTCAAAAAGCACTTTCTGTGGGGGCTCCTAGCCCCCATGTTCCATCCCATGGCCCTTGGCTCTCAGACACAGATTCAGTTTTTACCTTCTGCTTGCCTATTATTTTTCTTCCCCACCTCCCACCCTCCACCCCCTGACCTTCTCTCTCCATTTGCCAGGCTGAGTTCCTCCTCAGGGGCTCCACACCCCCTCCAAAAAATAATTAAAAAAAAAGATAATAAAAAGTTTAAAAGACAGAAGGGGGAAAAAAAGGAAGAAGGGAAAATAAAAAAGGGAAAAGGAAAGGGAAAGGGGGAGGGAAGAAGGAAAAAAGACAGAAAAAAAAGGAAGAAGGGTGAGAAGAAAAAAGAGAGGAAAAATAAAGGGGGAAAAAGGGGGGGGGGAAAGAAAAAAAAAAGAGAAAAGAAAAAAGGGGGAAAGGGAAAGAAGGAAAAAAAAAGAAGGAAAAAAATGAAAAATGAGGGAAGGGGGAAAAGAATAAAAAAGAGGAAAAAATGGGGACAAGGAGGAAATAAAGAAGAAAAAAGAGAGGGGGAAAGGAAAAAAAGGGAAGGAAGGGAGGAAGAATTAAATAAAGGGGAAAAGGAGGAAAGGAGGGGGAAAAGAAAAAGAGAGGAAAAAAAGGGGAGGAAAATGAGGGGGAAAAGAGAGAAAAAGGGGGGAAGGGAGAATAAAGGGGAGGAGAAAAAAAGAGGAAAAAAAGAAAAAAGAGAGAAAAAAGGGGGAAAGGGGAAAGGAAAAAAAGAGAGAGGGGGAAAAGGGGCGGAAAGGAGGGGGAAGAACAAGAAATTAGAGAGGGAAAAAAAGGGGTGGAGGGGAAAGAAGGAAAAAAGAGAGGAATAAAAGGGGAGGGAAAGGGGGAGAAGGAAAAAAGAGGGAGAGAAAAAGAGGTCTTTTTCAGTTTGAATTGTAGTGCAGGGCAGCAGCAGGGCAGCAGTAGGGCTGCAGCAGGGCAGCAGCAGGGCAGCAGCAGGGCTGCAGGAGGGCAGCAGCAGGGCAGCAGCAGGGCAGCAGGAGGGCAGCAGCAGGACAGCAGCAGGACAGCAGCAGGGCAGCAGCAGGGCTGCAGCAGGGCAGCAGCAGGGCAGCAGGAGGGCAGCAGGAGGGCAGCAGCAGGACAGCAGCAGGGCAGCAGGAGGGCTGCAGCAGGGCAGCAGCAGGGCAGCAGCAGGACAGCAGGAGGGCAGCAGCAGGGCAGCAGCAGGACAGCAGCAGGGCTGCAGGAGGGCAGCAGCAGGGCAGCAGCAGGGCAGCAGCAGGGCAGCAGGAGGACAGCAGCAGGGCTGCAGCAGGGCAGCAGCAGGGCTGCAGGAGGGCAGCAGCAGGACAGCAGCAGGGCAGCAGCAGGGCAGCAGGAGGACAGCAGCAGGGCAGCAGCAGGACAGCAGGAGGGCAGCAGCAGGGCAGCAGCAGGACAGCAGCAGGACAGCAGCAGGGCTGCAGCAGGGCAGCAGGAGGACAGCAGCAGGGCAGCAGGAGGGCAGCAGCAGGGCAGCAGAAGGGCTGCAGCAGGGCAGCAGGAGGACAGCAGCAGGGCAGCAGGAGGGCAGCAGCAGGGCTGCAGCAGGGCAGCAGCAGGACAGCAGCAGGGCAGCAGGAGGGCAGCAGGAGGGCAGCAGCAGGGCTGCAGGAGGGCAGCAGCAGGGCAGCAGAAGGGCTGCAGCAGGGCAGCAGGAGGACAGCAGCAGGGCAGCAGGAGGGCAGCAGCAGGGCTGCAGCAGGGCAGCAGCAGGGCAGCAGCAGGGCTGCAGCAGGGCAGCAGGAGGGCAGCAGGAGGACAGCAGCAGGGCAGCAGCAGGACAGCAGCAGGGCAGCAGGAGGACAGCAGCAGGGCAGCAGCAGGGCAGCAGCAGGGCTGCAGCAGGGCAGCAGCAGGGCAGCAGCAGGGCTGCAGCAGGGCAGCAGGAGGGCAGCAGGAGGACAGCAGCAGGGCTGCAGGAGGGCAGCAGCAGGGCAGCAGCAGGGCAGCAGCAGGGCAGCAGGAGGGCAGCAGCAGGGCAGCAGCAGGGCAGCAGGAGGGCAGCAGCAGGGCAGCAGCAGGGCTGCAGGAGGGCAGCAGCAGGGCAGCAGCAGGGCAGCAGCAGGGCAGCAGGAGGACAGCAGCAGGGCAGCAGCAGGACAGCAGGAGGGCAGCAGCAGGGCAGCAGCAGGACAGCAGCAGGACAGCAGGAGGGCAGCAGCAGGGCTGCAGGAGGACAGCAGCAGGGCTGCAGCAGGGCAGCAGCAGGGCTGCAGGAGGACAGCAGCAGGGCTGCAGCAGGGCAGCAGCAGGGCTGCAGGAGGACAGCAGCAGGGCTGCAGCAGGGCAGCAGCAGGGCTGCAGCAGGACAGCAGCAGGGCAGCAGCAGGGCTGCAGGAGGACAGCAGCAGGGCTGCAGCAGGGCAGCAGCAGGGCTGCAGGAGGGCAGCAGCAGGACAGCAGCAGGGCAGCAGCAGGGCAGCAGGAGGACAGCAGCAGGGCAGCAGCAGGACAGCAGGAGGGCAGCAGCAGGGCAGCAGCAGGACAGCAGCAGGACAGCAGCAGGGCTGCAGCAGGGCAGCAGGAGGACAGCAGCAGGGCAGCAGGAGGGCAGCAGCAGGGCAGCAGCAGGACAGCAGCAGGGCAGCAGGAGGGCAGCAGGAGGGCAGCAGCAGGACAGCAGCAGAACAGCAGCAGGGCAGCAGGAGGGCAGCAGCAGGACAGCAGCAGGGCTGCAGCAGGACAGCAGCAGAACAGCAGCAGGGCAGCAGCAGGGCTGCAGCAGGGCAGCAGCAGGGCAGCAGAAGGGCTGCAGCAGGGCAGCAGGAGGACAGCAGCAGGGCAGCAGGAGGGCAGCAGCAGGGCTGCAGCAGGGCAGCAGCAGGACAGCAGCAGGGCTGCAGCAGGGCAGCAGGAGGGCAGCAGGAGGACAGCAGCAGGGCAGCAGGAGGGCTGCAGCAGGGCTGCAGGAGGGCAGCAGCAGGGCTGCAGCAGGGCAGCAGCAGGACAGCAGCAGGGCTGCAGCAGGGCAGCAGGAGGGCAGCAGCAGGACAGCAGCAGGGCAGCAGCAGGGCAGCAGCAGGGCTGCAGGAGGGCAGCAGCAGGGCAGCAGCAGGGCAGCAGCAGGGCAGCAGGAGGACAGCAGCAGGGCTGCAGCAGGGCAGCAGCAGGGCTGCAGGAGGGCAGCAGCAGGACAGCAGCAGGGCAGCAGCAGGGCAGCAGGAGGACAGCAGCAGGGCTGCAGCTGGGCAGCAGCAGGGCTGCAGGAGGGCAGCAGCAGGGCAGCAGCAGGGCTGCAGGAGCAGGGCTGCAGCAGGGCTGCAGCAGGGCAGCAGCAGGGCTGCAGGAGGGCAGCAGGAGGACAGCAGCAGGGCAGCAGCAGGGCAGCAGCAGGGCTGCAGGAGGGCAGCAGCAGGGCAGCAGCAGGGCAGCAGCAGGGCAGCAGCAGGGCTGCAGCAGGGCAGCAGCAGGACAGCAGCAGGGCAGCAGGAGGACAGCAGCAGGGCTGCAGCAGGGCAGCAGGAGGACAGCAGCAGGGCTGCAGGAGGGCAGCAGCAGGGCTGCAGGAGCAGGGCTGCAGCAGGGCTGCAGCAGGGCAGCAGCAGGGCTGCAGGAGGGCAGCAGGAGGACAGCAGCAGGGCAGCAGCAGGGCAGCAGCAGGGCTGCAGCAGGGCAGCAGCAGGGCAGCAGCAGGGCAGCAGCAGGACAGCAGAAGGGCTGCAGGAGGGCTGCAGCAGGGCTGCAGGAGCAGGGCTGCAGCAGGGCTGCAGCAGGGCAGCAGCAGGGCTGCAGGAGGGCAGCAGGAGGACAGCAGCAGGGCAGCAGCAGGGCAGCAGCAGGGCTGCAGCAGGGCAGCAGCAGGGCAGCAGCAGGGCTGCAGCAGGGCAGCAGGAGGGCTGCAGCAGGGCAGCAGCAGGGCAGCAGCAGGACAGCAGGAGGGCAGCAGCAGGGCAGCAGCAGGGCTGCAGGAGGGCAGCAGGAGGACAGCAGCAGGGCAGCAGGAGGGCTGCAGCAGGGCAGCAGCAGGGCAGCAGCAGGACAGCAGGAGGGCAGCAGCAGGGCAGCAGGAGGGCTGCAGCAGGGCAGCAGCAGGGCAGCAGCAGGACAGCAGGAGGGCAGCAGCAGGGCAGCAGCAGGGCTGCAGGAGGGCAGCAGCAGGGCAGCAGCAGGGCAGCAGCAGGGCAGCAGGAGGACAGCAGCAGGGCTGCAGCAGGGCAGCAGCAGGACAGCAGCAGGGCTGCAGCAGGACAGCAGCAGGGCAGCAGAAGGGCTGCAGCAGGGCAGCAGGAGGGCAGCAGCAGGGCAGCAGCAGGGCAGCAGAAGGGCTGCAGCAGGGCAGCAGGAGGACAGCAGCAGGGCAGCAGGAGGGCAGCAGCAGGGCTGCAGCAGGGCAGCAGCAGGACAGCAGCAGGGCAGCAGCAGGACAGCAGCAGGGCAGCAGCAGGACAGCAGCAGGGCAGCAGCAGGGCAGCAGGAGGACAGCAGCAGGGCAGCAGCAGGACAGCAGCAGGGCAGCAGCAGGGCTGCAGCAGGGCAGCAGCAGGGCAGCAGCAGGGCAGCAGCAGGGCTGCAGCAGGGCAGCAGCAGGGCAGCAGGAGGGCAGCAGCAGGACAGCAGCAGGACAGCAGCAGGGCAGCAGCAGGGCTGCAGCAGGGCAGCAGCAGGGCAGCAGGAGGGCAGCAGGAGGGCAGCAGCAGGACAGCAGCAGGGCAGCAGGAGGGCTGCAGCAGGGCAGCAGCAGGGCAGCAGCAGGACAGCAGGAGGGCAGCAGCAGGGCAGCAGCAGGGCAGCAGCAGGGCTGCAGCAGGGCAGCAGCAGGGCTGCAGCAGGACAGCAGGAGGGCAGCAGCAGGGCAGCAGCAGGGCAGCAGCAGGACAGCAGGAGGGCTGCAGCAGGGCAGCAGGAGGGCTGCAGCAGGGCAGCAGGAGGGCAGCAGCAGGGCAGCAGGAGGGCTGCAGGAGGGCAGCAGGAGGACAGCAGCAGGGCAGCAGGAGGGCTGCAGCAGGGCAGCAGCAGGGCAGCAGCAGGACAGCAGGAGGGCAGCAGCAGGGCAGCAGCAGGGCAGCAGCAGGACAGCAGGAGGGCTGCAGGAGGGCAGCAGGAGGACAGCAGCAGGGCAGCAGGAGGGCTGCAGCAGGGCAGCAGCAGGGCAGCAGCAGGACAGCAGGAGGGCAGCAGCAGGGCAGCAGCAGGGCTGCAGGAGGGCAGCAGCAGGGCAGCAGGAGGGCTGCAGCAGGGCAGCAGCAGGGCAGCAGCAGGACAGCAGGAGGGCAGCAGCAGGGCAGCAGCAGGGCTGCAGGAGGGCAGCAGCAGGGCAGCAGCAGGGCAGCAGCAGGGCAGCAGGAGGACAGCAGCAGGGCTGCAGCAGGGCAGCAGCAGGACAGCAGCAGGGCTGCAGCAGGACAGCAGCAGAACAGCAGCAGGGCAGCAGCAGGGCTGCAGCAGGGCAGCAGCAGGGCAGCAGAAGGGCTGCAGCAGGGCAGCAGGAGGGCAGCAGCAGGGCAGCAGCAGGGCAGCAGAAGGGCTGCAGCAGGGCAGCAGGAGGACAGCAGCAGGGCAGCAGGAGGGCAGCAGCAGGGCTGCAGCAGGGCAGCAGCAGGACAGCAGCAGGGCAGCAGCAGGACAGCAGCAGGGCAGCAGCAGGGCAGCAGCAGGGCTGCAGCAGGGCAGCAGGAGGACAGCAGCAGGGCAGCAGCAGGACAGCAGCAGGGCAGCAGCAGGGCTGCAGCAGGGCAGCAGGAGGGCAGCAGCAGGGCAGCAGCAGGGCTGCAGCAGGGCAGCAGCAGGGCAGCAGGAGGGCAGCAGCAGGACAGCAGCAGGACAGCAGCAGGGCAGCAGCAGGGCTGCAGCAGGACAGCAGCAGGGCAGCAGCAGGACAGCAGCAGGGCAGCAGCAGGACAGCAGCAGGGCAGCAGGAGGGCTGCAGCAGGGCAGCAGCAGGGCAGCAGCAGGACAGCAGGAGGGCAGCAGCAGGGCAGCAGGAGGGCTGCAGCAGGGCAGCAGCAGGGCAGCAGCAGGACAGCAGGAGGGCAGCAGCAGGGCAGCAGCAGGGCTGCAGGAGGGCAGCAGCAGGGCAGCAGCAGGGCAGCAGCAGGGCAGCAGAAGGACAGCAGCAGGGCTGCAGCAGGGCAGCAGCAGGGCTGCAGGAGGGCAGCAGCAGGACAGCAGCAGGACAGCAGGAGGGCAGCAGCAGGGCAGCAGGAGGACAGCAGCAGGGCAGCAGCAGGACAGCAGGAGGGCAGCAGCAGGGCAGCAGCAGGACAGCAGCAGGACAGCAGCAGGGCTGCAGCAGGGCAGCAGGAGGACAGCAGCAGGGCAGCAGGAGGGCAGCAGCAGGGCAGCAGCAGGACAGCAGCAGGGCAGCAGGAGGGCAGCAGGAGGGCAGCAGCAGGACAGCAGCAGGGCAGCAGGAGGGCAGCAGCAGGACAGCAGCAGGGCTGCAGCAGGACAGCAGCAGAACAGCAGCAGGGCAGCAGCAGGGCTGCAGCAGGGCAGCAGCAGGGCAGCAGAAGGGCTGCAGCAGGGCAGCAGGAGGACAGCAGCAGGGCAGCAGGAGGGCAGCAGCAGGGCTGCAGCAGGGCAGCAGCAGGACAGCAGCAGGGCTGCAGCAGGGCAGCAGGAGGGCAGCAGGAGGACAGCAGCAGGGCAGCAGGAGGGCTGCAGCAGGGCTGCAGGAGGGCAGCAGCAGGGCTGCAGCAGGGCAGCAGCAGGACAGCAGCAGGGCTGCAGCAGGGCAGCAGGAGGGCAGCAGCAGGACAGCAGCAGGGCTGCAGGAGCAGGGCTGCAGCAGGGCTGCAGCAGGGCAGCAGCAGGGCAGCAGGACAGCAGCAGGGCTGCAGCAGGGCAGCAGCAGGGCAGCAGCAGGGCTGCAGGAGCAGGGCTGCAGCAGGGCTGCAGCAGGGCAGCAGCAGGGCTGCAGGAGGGCAGCAGGAGGACAGCAGCAGGGCAGCAGCAGGGCTGCAGCAGGGCAGCAGGAGGGCAGCAGCAGGGCAGCAGCAGGACAGCAGAAGGGCTGCAGCAGGGCAGCAGCAGGGCTGCAGGAGGGCAGCAGGAGGACAGCAGCAGGGCAGCAGCAGGGCAGCAGCAGGGCTGCAGGAGGGCAGCAGCAGGGCAGCAGCAGGGCTGCAGCAGGGCAGCAGCAGGACAGCAGCAGGGCAGCAGGAGGACAGCAGCAGGGCTGCAGCAGGGCAGCAGCAGGGCTGCAGCAGGGCAGCAGGAGGACAGCAGCAGGGCTGCAGGAGGGCAGCAGCAGGGCTGCAGGAGCAGGGCTGCAGCAGGGCTGCAGCAGGGCAGCAGCAGGGCTGCAGGAGGGCAGCAGGAGGACAGCAGCAGGGCAGCAGCAGGGCAGCAGCAGGGCTGCAGCAGGGCAGCAGCAGGGCAGCAGAAGGGCTGCAGGAGGGCTGCAGCAGGGCTGCAGGAGCAGGGCTGCAGCAGGGCTGCAGCAGGGCAGCAGCAGGGCAGCAGCAGGGCAGCAGGAGGACAGCAGCAGGGCAGCAGCAGGACAGCAGCAGGGCTGCAGCAGGGCAGCAGCAGGGCAGCAGCAGGGCTGCAGCAGGGCAGCAGCAGGACAGCAGCAGGGCAGAAGCAGGGCTGCAGCAGGGCAGCAGCAGGGCTGCAGGAGGGCAGCAGGAGGACAGCAGCAGGGCAGCAGCAGGACAGCAGCAGGGCAGCAGCAGGGCTGCAGCAGGGCTGCAGCAGGGCAGCAGCAGGGCAGCAGCAGGGCAGCAGGAGGACAGCAGCAGGGCAGCAGCAGGACAGCAGCAGGGCAGCAGCAGGACAGCAGCAGGGCAGCAGCAGGGCTGCAGCAGGGAAGCAGCAGGGCAGCAGCAGGACAGCAGCAGGGCAGCAGGAGGGCAGCAGCAGGGCAGCAGCAGGACAGCAGCAGGGCAGCAGGAGGGCTGCAGCAGGGCAGCAGCAGGACAGCAGCAGGGCAGCAGCAGGACAGCAGCAGGGCAGCAGGAGGACCGCAGCAGGGCAGCAGCAGGGCTGCAGGAGGGCAGCAGGAGGACAGCAGCAGGGCAGCAGCAGGACAGCAGGAGGGCAGCAGCAGGGCTGCAGCAGGGCAGCAGCAGGGCAGCAGCAGGACAGCAGCAGGGCAGCAGCAGGACAGCAGCAGGGCAGCAGGAGGACAGCAGCAGGGCAGCAGCAGGGCTGCAGCAGGGAAGCAGCAGGGCAGCAGCAGGACAGCAGCAGGGCAGCAGGAGGGCAGCAGCAGGGCAGCAGCAGGACAGCAGGAGGGCAGCAGCAGGGCAGCAGCAGGACAGCAGCAGGGCAGCAGGAGGGCTGCAGCAGGGCTGCAGGAGGGCAGCAAGAGGACAGCAGCAGGGCTGCAGCAGGGCAGCAGCAGGGCAGCAGCAGGGCTGCAGTCAGTGCCCACCATGGAATCCCACCCTGGCAGCTGTGTTCCCAGCAGGCTGGAGGTGCAGCCCTCCTGTGAATGCCAAGCTCTCCACCACGGGTGGAATGTTACCCTGCCTGGTTGCTGGGGCAAGGAAGCTTTTGCTGTGCTGCTGAGGCTCTGCCCCGCAGCTCTCATGGCACTGCAGCTAAATTCCAGTTGGCAGGACCTGCTCCAGGCCTCCAGTAGCCTCACACCAAAGAAGTTTCTCCTTAAGCACCTCCTGGGTGCCAGTTTGTGCCCTCTGCCCCTTGTCCTGTCCCTGGGCACCACTGAGAAGAGTCTGAACTCTTCCTCTTGGCCCTTTAGCTCTTGCTGAGCATTGCTCAACTCCCCTCTGGGGCTGCTCTTCTCCAGGCTCAACACCCCCAGGGCTCTCAGCCTCTCCTCACAGAGCTGCTCCAGACCTCTCAACAGCTTCCTAGCCTCCCCTGGACTCTCTCCAGCAGTTCCCTCTCCCTCCTGAACTGAGGAGCCCAGACCTGGCCACAACACTCCAGGTGTGGCTTCCCTAATTTCCTTTACACCCTCCCTTGGGTTAGGAGAGCAGGAAGGGGCAGCACTGGGAGGACTTTTGCAGAGCTTTGGTGTGCACCAAGCCTTCAGTGGTGTGCAGGCTGAGCCAGTGCTGTCTGAGGGCATCCTTCATCCCCACAGCTCTGAGCAGGTAGAAGCCTGTCTGGAGCTCCATGCTAAGGCTGTATCTGCTCTAAATAGAACAACTTCATCCACACACATGTACAGATGGCAAGAAGAGTGATGAGACATCTTGTTTGGCCAAATATAGAACTAATGAAGCAAACCATGGGCTCTACCTTGGAGCTCCTTGGCACTTTCCATCTCTGAACATTGGGAGTTCAACTTCTTCTCAGCTCTGGGTGTCTCTCTTTCAGTGCAGACTTCACTCTTAGCAAAGCCAAGGGCAAGGCTCTGCACCTGAGGCAGGTGCACAAAGCCAGTCTGGGTGGAGAATGAAGGAGAAGGACTTGAACTTTGGAGTTCAAGTTCTTCTCAGCTCTGTGTCTCTCTCCTTCAGTGCAAATTTCAGTGTTAGTAGACCCAAGGGCAAGGTTTTGCACCTGGGTTGGGTGCAGAAAGCCAGGCTGGGTGGAGAATGGAGGAGAAGGACTTGGGGGTGCTGGGTGATGAGCCAGGCAATGGGCACTTGCAGCCCAGAAAGCAGCTGTGTGCTGGGCTGGTCCCCAGCAGTGTGGGCAGCAGGGGCAGGGAGGGGATTCTGCCCCTCTGCTGCGCTCTGCTGAGACCCCCCTGCAGTGCTGGGGCAGCTCTCAGCACAGACAGGGACCAGAGGAGGCCACAGCACTGCTGGCAGGGCTGGAAGGGCTCTGCTGGGAGGCCAGGCTGGGAGAGTTGGGGTTGTGCAGCCTGGAGAAGAGAAGGCTGCAGGGAGACCTTCTGGTGGCCTTGCAGTGCCTCAAGGGAGCTTCAGGAGAGCTGGAGAGGAGCTTTTGACAAAGGCATGGAGGGAGAGGACAAGAGGTGATGGCTTCAAACTGCAAGAAGCTGGACTGAGATGAGACATTAGGAAGAAATTCTCCCCCAGGAGGGTGGGGAGACTCTGGCACAGGCTGCCCAGGGAGGCTGTGGATGTTGCCTCCCTGGGGGTGTTCAAGGCCAGGCTGGATGAGGCCCTGAGCAGCCTGGGCTGGTGGGAGGGGTCCCTGCCCGTGGCAGAGGGGCTGCAACTGGATGATCTTGAAGGTCCCTTCCAACCCAACCCATTCTGTGGTTCTCTGTTCCTTGAAATCCAGATTTTCCTGACATTATTTAGTGCCATTCCCCCTCCCACAGTCCTAGGGTGTGAATTAATTACAACTAAGGCTCTTGGCACAGGTTTCAAGCTAAAGAGAAATAGGTTTTGTTCTGCTAACTTTACACCTTTGCTTCAGGAGAGCCAATAAAGGGAGAAGTTTAAATGACAGCAGGGAACACAGCAAGCCCAGAAAGGCTTAGAGGGAGGGAAAAAAGGGAGGGGAAAAGTATGGAGAAGGATAATTTTCTTCTAAGGTTTAAAACCTTTTGCATAAACTCCTTCCCAGCAAGGCTCTTCCAGCACTGCTCTTAAAAGAGCAGTGACCACTTTCAGTGAGGTTAACCCAACAAGATCCCTTCCTCACTTTAAGCTACTGCCAAGTTCCCAGCTCCTATGAATCTCTGAGATTCCAACCTGGTGGAGCAGCTCTGCTCCACATCCAGCCCAGGGTTTGGCTCCTGCTTCCTAAGCACTCAGCTGGAAGGCAGCTGGATGAAATTCTGGGCCTTGTGTGTCACAGGTAGTCAAAGAGGATGCTCTGCTGGGGCCTCTGTTGCCTCTTCAAGTCCATGAATCCAAGGAAATTCTGTCTGCAACAGCCAGAGGATAGAATCATGGAAGGGTTTAGGTTGGAAAAGGCCTCTGGGATCATCCAGTGCAACCAGCAGCCCAACCCCACCATGGCCACCAAACCCTGGCCCCAAGTGCCAAGGCCACAGGGCTCTGGAACCCCTCCAGGCATGGGGACTCCACCACCTCCCTGGGCAGCCTCTGCCAAACCCTCTCCAACCTAACCCTCTCCTGGCACCATTTCAGGACATTTCCTCTCCTATCACTTCAGACTAGGGAGCAGAGCCCAGCCCTCACCTCAATGCAGCCTCCTCTCAGGGAGCTGCAGAGAGCAATGAGGTCTCCCTCAGCCTCCTCTTCCCCACACTCAACACCCCCAGGGCCCTCAGCTGCTCCTCCCCAGCCCTCTTCTCCAGACCCTTCCCCAGCTCTATTGCCCTTCTCTGGCCCTGCTCCAGCCTTCAATGCAGTTCCTGCAGACAGAGCTGCTGCTGGAGACAAGGCTGAGAGGCAGAATCACTGAAGGTGAGGGGTTGGAAGGGACCTCTGGAGATCATCCAGTCCAACCCAGGCACCCAGCACCAGAACAAGAGGACACAGTCTCAAGCTGTGCCAGGGGAGGTTTAGGCTGGAGGTGAGGAGAAAGTTCTTCCCAGAGAGAGTTGTTGGCCCTTGGGATGTGCTGCCCAGGGAGGTGGTGGAGTCACCATCCCTGGAGGTGTTCAGGAGGGGATTGGATGTGACACTTGGTGCCATGATCTAGTCATGAGGTCTGTGGTGACAGGTTGGACTGGATGATCCAGGAGGTCTCTCCCAACCTTGGTGAGACTGTGAGACTGTAAGCCCCCCTGCCAGAGCAGCATCACTTGGGGCAGGTCACACAGGGACACATCCAGATGGGTTTGGGAAGTCTCCAGAGGAGGACACTGCACAACCTCTCTGGGCAGCCTGCTCCAGGCCTCCAGCACCTTCAACACCAAGGCAGCAAGAGCCTCGCCCTGCACCTTTCAGATGCAGCATTCCACTAAGTGACTTTGGCAGTTGGCACACAACCTTTGAGGGGGAAAAAAAAAGCCCAACATCTATCTATATCCCTGCCTATAAAACCCCCAACAACCTTCTGAAATGTCAGCCTTGAAGGGGGAGGTGGGGGGGGGGGGAGAAGAGGGAAAAAAACCAGAAGAAGAAATCTGATAGAGTTGATGAATTTCATCTAAGTGCCAACCAAAGCACAAATGTTCCCCATGGAGCCATCACAGCACTGGGAGTTCACAACTGATGGCTTGGGAATGAGCAAAGGAAGGCAGCAAAAACATTTACCAGCAAAGCAGAAGTGGTTTGGCTCCAGAGCCTCCACTCAGCAGCTATTGACACCTGCATCCTGCCACTGCCTCAGAGCTTGGTGGAGTTCATTCATTCAATGAAGGGAAAACAAACATCCATGGGAGTGGAGGTTTTCCCTCCTTTTCCCCCAGTCAGGAGCTCCACAGGCTGGGAGGTTTGGTTGGTTAAACCTTCCTCTTATTCTTGCTCTGTTGGGTTTGCTGTTTTGTTGCAACAAACGGGAGGTGCAGGCAGAGGAGTGTGGGCAGCAGGCCCAGGGAGGCTCTCCACCCCCTCTGCTCTGCCCTGCTGAGACCTCACCTGGAATATTGCAGCCAGCTCTGGGCTCCCCAGCTCAGGAGGGACAGGGAGCTGCTGGAGAGAGTCCAAGGCAGGGCTGCAAGGATGCTGCAGGGACTGCAGCACTGCCTGGGGAGGAGAGGCTGAGAGCCCTGGGGGTGTTCAGTCTGGAGAGGAGAAGGCTGAGAGGGATCTGATCAATGGCTATCAATAGCTGAGGGCTGGGGGTCAGGAGGGAGGGGACAGGTTCTGCTCAGCTGCACCCTGGGATAGGACAAGGGGCAATGGATATAAACTCCAGCACAGGAGGCTCCACCTCAGCATGAGGAGGAACTTCTGCCCTGTGAGGCTCCCAGAGCCCTGGAGCAGGCTGCCCAGAGAGGTTGTGGAGTCTCCTGCTCTGGAGCCTTCCCAGCCCCATCTGGATGTGCTCTGTGTGCCCTGTGCTGGATTCTGTGGTCCTGCTCAGGCAGAGGGCTTGGACTGAATGATATCTGGAGGTCCCTTCCAACCCTTAACATCCTCTGATCCTGTGATACCACCAAAATACAGCAATAATGCTCAAGTTGTTCTCCTGCTTCCTGTGCATCCATGTTGTGCAAATTATCTAGAGCTTGCTGGATGAGTCTTCAGCAGTGAACTTCAGGTACCATCTGTACATCTTTCTGGCACTATTTATTTGCAATTAACCAGAGCCTTATGTTTTATCCCCTGCAACTCCAAGCCTTCAGTTCTTCAGGAGCTAAGTTTAGCAGAAGGGAATATTGGATCCAGCATCAGGTTGTCTAATGAGCAAAATCTAGCCCACTACTCCAGATTTAAAGAGTTGGGACTGAGGAAAGTTGCTCTTCCTAGGTGGGTGAAAAAAAACACAGCACAAGACAACAAGGTTTGAACAGCACCTGCAAGGGTAGAGGAGATGGTTTGTAATGATTGGTAGGATCAGGGAGTCATGGAGCTGTAAGATCCTGGGATAATAGAGCCATGGAATCATAGAATCATGAAATCATGGGACCATTGAGTCATGGAATCAATCATTGAGTCATGGAATTATGGAATCATAATAGCATTGAATCAGAGAGCCACAGAACTGTCAGGATTGGAAGGGAGCTCAAGGCTCAGCCAGCTCCAACCCCCTGCCATGGGCAGGGACACCTCACACCACAGCAGCTTGCTCACAGCCACCTCCAGCCTGGCTGCAAACACCTCCAGCCAGGAGGCTTCCACCACCTCCCTGGGCAGCCTGGGCCAGGCTCTCACCACCCTCATGGGCCACAACTTCTTCCTCACAGCCAATCTCCATCTCCCCACTTCTAGTTTTGCTCCATCCCCCCCAGTCCTATCCCTCCCTGACACCCCCAAAAGTCCCTCCCCAGCTTTCTTGGAGCCCCCTGCAGATCCTGGAAGGCCACAAGAAGGTCTCCTGGGAGCCTTCTCCTCTCCAGCCTGCACAGCCCCAACTCCCTCAGTCTGTGCTCACAGCAGAGCAGCTCCAGCCCTCTGCTCCTCCTCCTGGCCCTGCTCTGGACACCTTCCAGCCCCTCCAGATCCTTCCTGGCACAGAGGCTCCAGAGCTGGCCCCAGAGCTGCAGCTGTGGTCTCAGCAGAGTGGAGCAGAGGGGAAGAATCATGGAGTCATTGACTCATAAAGTCATTGAATCATAAAATCATGGAATCATTGAATCATTGAACTACTGAATCCTAGAATCATAGAACCAATGTATCATAGGATTATTGTGGTTGGAAAAGCCCTCCAGGAGCATCCAGTCCAGCCCACACCCCAGCACCACCATGGCCACTAAACCATGTCCCAAAGCACAATCTCTACACGTGTTTTGGACACCTCCAAGGGTGGGGACTCCACCACCTTCCTGGGCAACCTATCCCAGTGCCAGAGCATGCAGTTTGATGGGTCAGATATCACACCAGTGAGAACAAGGACTTACCTAAGGAGTGAGAGGCTGTGGCAAGTTCCTCCAGGTGACTCAAGCTGTCCAGCTCCAGTCACACAATAATCCTGCAGCCTCACAGAGTTTCTCTTCAGCTCAGTACTTAAAAAGCAGAACCTGTAAGAGAACAGACACTGATGTGAGGCACCAGCAGCTCCCTAGCCTCAGGTGATAGCAGGAGAAGAAAAGGCCTGAAATGTGCCAGGGGAGGAGGAGAAATGCCTTTGGTGCCAGAGTGGTCAGGGCCTGGCAGAGGCTGCCCAGGGAGGTGGTGGAGTCCCCATGGCTGGAGGGGTTCCAGAACCCTGTGGCCATGGCACTTGGGGACATGGCTTGGTGGCCCTGGTGGGGTTGGGTTGATGTTGGACTGGATGCTCCCAGAGGCCTTTTCCAACCCAAACAATTCTATGATTCTATGAGACTTTATTGATGCTGGAGATTGCTCCTTCTCCTCCCATCCCACCCCACCCACAGGCACTGCACAGCTTGAAACTGGCAGATGCAGTCCTCTGCCCACAGAGCACCATGCAGTGGGCTCAGAAAAGTCCTTCTGATCAGAGAATCCCTGGAGTCAGCCTCCTGCAGGGTCCTCTGCAAGAGGTGGGAGTCAAAGACATGGCAGTGAGGCAGAGCTGGGAGCCCTGTCAACATCTGCAGCAAAGGAGTAGTAAGGGAACCATCAAAACACTGAATCCTCTGGTAGCTGAACTGCTGCTCCACTTCTGACTACAGCACAGGCTGAGGGAGCTGGGGCTGTGCAGCCTGCAGAGGAGAAGGCTCCAGGGGCACCTCAGAGCTGCTGCCAGCACCTGAAGGGAGCCTGCAGGAAGGCTGCAGAGAGACTTCTGCTGAGGGGTGTGGAGCCAGGCCCAGGGGGAAGGGTTTGGAGCTGAGGCAGAGCAGGGGCAGAGTGGAGCTGAGGCAGAAGTTCCTCAGTGCCAGGGAGCTGAGGCTCTGGCCCAGGCTGCCCAGGGAGGCTGTGGCTGCCTCCTGCCTGGGGGTGCTGCAGGCCAGGCTGGATGAGGCCCTGAGCAGCTGAGTGTAGCTGGGAGGTGTCCCTGGGCATGGAGGGGAGCTTGGAGCAGAGGAGCTCTGAGCTCCCTTCCAGCCTGAGCCCTTCTGTGATTCCACAGTTCAGGAAGAGAGGTGTGGAAAGAGCAGGGAGAGAGCAGAGCTTCTGGATCTGAGCTCTGGCAAAGAGTCAACCTTCCACCTCTGTGGAAGAAGCAGGATTCACAGAGCTGTAGAATGGTTTGGGCTGGCAGGGATCTTAGAGATGGCTGAGCTGCTCCATGAGAGAAGAGCAAGCTGGGAGCCCTGAGGTCCTCTCCAACCTGACCCATTCTACGACAGTTTGTGCCAGCATGGTCCACCCCAGCCCTTGGTGGCACAGCTTTCAGCAGCTCCATGCCAGTGTCCTGACTGCTGAGTGCTAGGTGCTGAGCTCCCTTCCCAGCACCAGCCACCCAGCTGTGATGTGAAAGGCTGCTGGGAAGGGCTGGTGGGGCTGCAGACACCAACAGCTCATCCCAGAGCTCGGTCACCTTCTCCTCAGCTGAGTGAAGTTCTCTGAAATCTGCTGCTGCATCTGTGTGCACAAGGGAGCAGGGAGTGGGTGGGGGAATGATGTGTGGTGCAGAAGACATTCAACCAGAAAACCCCAACCTCAGCCTCTGCCCATGCAGCAGGCAGCTCTGAGAGCAGCTGGATGTCATGTCTGCTTCACTGCCCTCCCCACCAGCGGGGCTCTGGCTGGGAGCACTGCACCACGGCTCGAGGTGGCAGGGATGGAGCTCACAGGTTCAAACCCCCCACAAGCAGCTGGGAAACTGCTGCACAAAACCTCCTCTCCCCCACCCACTCTCACTTCTGCTGCTCTCTTGGTTCCTGAGCTGAGTAACTCTGGAGTTCAGCAGAAATCTGATTTCTGGGGTCCCAATGCTGCTAGGAGCAGTTCCACCAATGCTTGAGATGTAAATGTTCAGAGGTGCTGAACTGCCTCCTCCTTTTCCTTCCTTCCCTCTCCAGGAGGTGCCAAATACATTCATTTGAAGGGAGAGGACACCCTCCAAGCCCATCTCACTTCAGAGATTCAGAGACTGGCTTGGCTTGGAAGGGATGTTCAAGATCATCCAGATCCCATGGGCAGGGACCCCTCCCACCAGCCCAGGCTGCTCAGGGCCTCATCCAGCCTGGTCCTGAACACCTCCAGGCAGGAGGCAGCCACAGCCTCCCTGGGCAGCCTGTGCCAGGCTCTCTCCAGCCTCACTGCCAAGGATTTCTTCCTCATCTCCAGGCTCAATCTGCCCTCCTCAAGCTTCAATCCTTTCCCTCCCATCCTGTCACTACAAGCTCTTGTCAAAAGTCCCTCTAGCTGATGATCACTGATCATTATTGATGGTTTTGTAAATGATCAGATTCCTTTGGGGGCATTATATGAGTGGTGAGGCTGCACCTTCACTCCTGGGTTCAATCTCCAAGGAGGACATTGAGGGCTGGAGCAGGGCCAGAGAAGGGCAACAGAGCTGGGGAAGGGTCTGGAGAAGAGGGCTGGGGAGGAGCAGCTGAGGGCCCTGGGGGTGTTGAGTGTGGAGCAGAGGAGGCTGAGGGAGACCTCATTGCTCTCTGCAGCTCCCTGGGAGGAGGCTGGAGCAAGGTGAGGGTTGGGCTACCTGCAAAGTACCCTCAAGAAGACCTGAGGTGCAGCATCACCAAGGACAGGGCACAATCCCTGCCCTGCTCCTGCTGCCCACACCACTGCTGAGCCAGGCCAGGCTGCTGGTGGCCTTCTTGGTAGGATGAGAAAGAATGGCCTCAGGTTGCACCAAGGCCTAACCAGGGTTAGATTGGAGAGTAGGAAAAGTTATTTTGCTGCCAGAGTGGTCAGGGCCTGGCAGAGGCTGCCCAGGGAGGTGGTGGAGTCCCCATGCCTGGAGCTGCTCAAAAACTGTGTGGCCATGGCACTTGGGGAGATAGTTTGATGTCTTAGGTGGCCTTAGGTTGATGGTTGGACTCAGTGATCTTGGAGATCTCTCCCAACTAAAACAACTCTGTGACTCAGGCCATGCTGGGTTTAGGTTGACAGTTGGGCTTGATGAGCCTCCAACCAAAACAACTCTCTGGTACCATCACCTAGGCTGAAGAAGCCTCTGAAGACACAGAGGGTGCACAGAGCTCACCAGAGCTCTTGGTTCATGTGTTCCAGCACCATGATTCTGATTCCCACCACAGTGACCTACCTCATGCAGGAGGCCAATGATCTGCTCTGGATCTGCAAAGCTCCCTGACCCTTCCACCTGCCAGGACCACCTCCTGCCAACCTCTCATGCTGCTGCTTCTCCTCAAACCTTAGAATCACAGAGCTGTCAGGGCTGGAAGGGACCTCAAGGATCCTCCAGCCCCAACCCCCTGCCATGGGCAGGGACACCTCACACCACAGCAGGTTGCTCACAGCCACCTCCAGCCTGGCTGCAAACACCTCCAGCCAGGAGGCTTCCACCACCTCCCTGGGCAACCTGGGCCAGGCTCTCACCACCCTCATGGCCAACAACTTCTTCCTCACAGCCAATCTCAATCTCCCCACTTCTAGTTCTGCTCCATCCCCCCCAGTCCTATCCCTCCCTGACACCTTCAAAAGTCCCTCCCCAGCTTTCTTGCAGCCCCCTGCAGATCCTGGAAGGCCACAAGAAGGTCTCCATTCCCCCTAGGCCTATCCTGCATCTGAGAGCTGAGCCCAGGTGGCACAGAAGTTGCTGAGCAGAAGCTATCTGCAACGAGGTGAGATGAAACCATGCAAGGAGCAAATCAGTGCCTGCTGCCTTCTCCTCACCCTGCAGAGATTGTCCTGGTGAGCTTCTTTTCAAGAAGCTTGGGGGGGGGTTAACATATCTGTTGCTGGCTTCCCAAGACTCTCTTCTTCTGAGCTGGATCTTTTCTCCCTCCCACATTTGCATCTCTTGTGCCAGAAACCAAAAAGAGGAAAGGAAAGTTTGGTCTCTTTATTCTTGGGGGGAGGGATGGGGGAGGAGAGGGAAAGACTTTCCCTGTTCTAATTCAGGACACACATCGTGGCAGCCCGGTAGAGTTTGTCTTTTCTTAGGGTGTTTTGGATTAGTCTCCATCACAAGTGGTCAAAAGGCAGAAGAAGATGGCCTGGGGTGGGCTGCCTCAGCCACACAATCATAGAAGGGGTTGGGCTGGAAGGGACCTCCAAAGCTCATCCAGTCCAACCCCCCTGCAGTCAGCAGGGACATCCCCAACCAGCTCAGGTAGCTCACAGCCCCATCAAAGCCTCACCTGGAGTGTCTCCAGGGATGGACCTTCCACCAACTCCCTGGGCAACCTGTTCCAGAGCTCCACCACCCTCACAGCAAAGAACTTCTTGCTGATGTCCAATGTCCTAACCCCAAGCCAAGCCAAGCCTAATTCCAGACCAGGAAAACTCAAACCAGCCCAAAGACCCCAGACAGTGGAGGTGTTCAAGGAGAGCCTGGATGGGCTGCTTGGTGCCATGGTGTGGTTGATCAGATGGTGTTGGGTGAGAGGTTGGACTGGATGAGCTCTGAGGTCTCTTCCAACCTGGTTAGTTCTGTTCTATTCTATTCTATTCTATTCTATTCTATTCTATTCTATTCTATTCTATTCTATTCTATTCTATTCTATTCTATTCTATTCTATTCTATTCTATTCTATTCTATTCTATTCTGTCCTGTCCTGTCCTGTCCTGTCCTGTCCTGTTCTACTCTGTTCTTGAGACCCAGCTGCCTCTGGAAGATGACCCTTACCTGTTCTGTGGATCTATCATGATCATCAGGTGATGCCTGCTAAGTGCTGTGAAGAGCAGAAGCCCCCTGGGGGGACAAACACAGCTCTCATGGGGCAGAGTTCTGCAGCTGTTGGCCAAGTCCCTGAGTGTCCCTCAAAAGCAGCTGGCAGGCAGCACCCAGCAGAGCTGGGCAGTGGCACAGGGTGGTGATGAAGCAGTTCAGAGTGAAACTGCTACCCCTGCTTCTAGACAGAGCATTTGCATTTGGGGAGGAAAGTGGTGTTTCTTCTGAGGGATTGGCACCAGAAGCTCTCAGAAAGGCCCAAAATACCTTTGTTTTTTGGTTTCCATGAGCCAGCTCAGCTTGGAGCCTGTCAGCTTGCTTCTGCTTTGCACACAGAGCTGCAGCACTGAACGGTGACAGCAGAGCTGCAATGGGGTCAGGCATTGGAAGAGGCTGCCCAGGGAAGTGGAGGAGAGACCATCCCTGGAGGTGTTCAAGGAAACAAGGAGACAGAATCATAATCACAGAGTGGTTTGGGGTGGAGAAGCTCCCTGAGAGCATCCAGTCCAGCCAGCAGCCCAACCTCACCATGGCCACCAAACCCTGGCCCCAGGTGCCATGGCCACAGGGCTCTGGAACCCCTCCAGCCATGGGGACTCCACCACCTCTCTGGGCAGCCTCTGCCAGGCCCTGACCACTCCTGCACCAAAGACATTTTCCTCCTCTCCAGCCCAGTCCTCCCCTGGAGCAACCTGAAGCCATTTCCTCTCCTTCTATCATTTATTACTAAGGAAAAGAGCCCAACCCCACCTGGCTCCAGCCTCCTCCCAGGGAGCTGCAGAGAGCAATGAGGTCTCCCTCAGCCTCCTCTGCTCCACACTCAACACCCCCAGGGCCCTCAGCTGCTCCTCCCCAGCCCTCTTCTCATTGCTCTTCTCTGGACCTATTCCAGCTCCTCAGTGTGTCTCTTGGAGGGAGGGAGGGAGGGAGGGAGGAAGGGAGAGAGGGAGGGAGAGAAGGAAGGTCCCAACACTGAACTCAGGACCAAGCTGCAGTCTCACCAGTGCCAAACAGAAAGGCACAATCCCTGCCCTGCTCCTGCTGCCCACACCACTGCTGATCCAGGCCAGGCTGCTGGTGGCCTTCTGGCCCACCCGGGCACACTACTGCCTCCTGTTCTGCTGCTGTCAATGAGCACCTCCAGGTCCTTTTCTGCCAGGCAACTTTCCAGCCACTCTGCCCCAAGCCTGCAGTCTCCACGGGGCTGTTGTGACCCAAGGGCAGGACCCAGCACTTGGCTTTGTTAAACTTCATACACCTGACCTCAGCCCATGGATCCAGCCTGGCCAGGGCCCTCTGCAGAGCCTCCAATCCTCCAGCAGACCAACGCTGACACCCAGCTCAGTGTCACCTGCAACCTCACTGAGGGCTCCTCAATCCCCTCACCCAGGTCATCAATAAAGACACTAAAGAGAGCTAGGCCAGCACTGAGCCCTGGGGGACACCAGAGGTGACCACCCCCAGCTGGCTTGACCTCCAGCAGGGAGATCAAGCAGCAGGGAACATCCTTTAGCAAATAAGGGGCTAGACTCTAAACTGATGATTGCTTTGGTTGCTCCTGGGCACGACATGCATCAGAGCATTGCAGCCAGGCACTTCTGCACAGCCCCAGAACTCCTGGCCAAGGTATAGAATCTTAGAATCACAGAATCAATAAGGTTAGAAAAGACCTCAGAGATCATCCAGTCCAAGCTGTCACCCAACACCTCCTGACTAACTCAACCATGGCTCCAAGTGCCTCATCCAGGCTCTTCCTAAACTCCACCACCTCCCTGGGCAGCACATCCCAATGGCCAATCACTCTCTCTGTGAAGAATTTCTTCCTCACCTCCAGCCTAAACCTCCCCCTGGCACAGCCTGAGACTGTGTCCTCTTGTTCTAGTGCTGCTTGCCTGGGAGAAGAGACCAACCCCCACCTGGCTACAACCTCCCTTCAGGGAGTTGCAGAGAGCAAGAAGGTCTCCCCTGAGCCTCCTCTTCTCCAGGCTAAGCAACCCCAGCTCCCTCAGCCTCTCCTCACAGGGCTGTGCTCCAGACCCCTCCCCAGCTTTGTTGCCCTTCTTTGGACACCTTCAAGTGCCTCAATGTCCTTCTCAAACTGAGAGGCCCAGAACTGGACACAGTTAGAAACAAACAGAACCATAAATGGGATGTTTGAAACCAGCAAGGTGCCTGAGACCCCAGCAGCTCCCCAAGCCAGGAGCTGTCTCAGCTGCCTCAGCCTCCTGTGAACCTCTCCGGGATGAAGCATTCCACCCCTGGATCTCGTGATGGCTTTGCCTCTCTATGGGAAAACCCTTTCTCAGCCTGGGACTTTGAGCCCATGACCAAGTCACCTCTTAACCTTCCCTCAGACAACCTAAGCAGCCCTGAGCTCCTTTAATCCCCCAGTGGCAGGCAGGATTTTCAGGCTTTCGATTGTTCTTGGCCGCTCCTTGCCGCAACCTTTCGAGGTCGCCTTAATCCCTCGCGAGCAGGGGCTGGCAGCAGCAGGATTACAGGAGCCTGGGAGAGCAGGCCATGGGAAACAGCCCTGCCCCTGGAGCACCAGCCATGGGAGTGGTGTTAAAGTCAGTGGGCATCAGCCTTTTGCACTAAGCCAGGCTGGGAGCGCTGATCCCAGGACGCGAGAGGAGCTTTCCCTCTGCAGGGAGCAGGCATGGAGGACAAGGAAAGGACCTGCAGAGCCTCTGGAGCTTCACCTTGGACAGGAGAATGGACACTGAAATAGCTCTGGGGGCTTAGGCAATCTGAATTGGAATCATACAATAGCTTCTGTTGGAAGGGACCTTGAAAATCATCCAGCTCCAGCCCCCTGCCATGGGCAGGGACACCTCCCTCCAGCCCAGGCTGCTCAGGGCCTCATCCAGCCTGGCACTGAACACTTAACAGGGATGAGGCAGCCACAGCTTCTCTGGGCAGCCTCTTCCAGGGTCTCACCAACCTCTTGGCAAAGAATCTCCTGCTCTAGCTCCTCAATGTCCTTCTTGCCATGAGGGAACCAGAACTGACCCCAGACTCAGGCTGTGGCCTCCCCAGGTCTGATCCAGGGGCACAATCCCTGCCCTGCTCCTGCTGCCCACACCACTGCTGCTCCAGGCCAGGCTGCTGCTGCCCTTCTTGCCCAGCTGGGCACACTGCTGCCTCCTGTTCTGCTGCTGTCAGCCAGCACCCCCAGGTCCTTTTCTGCTGGGCATCTTCCAGCCACTCTGTCCCAACCTTGGAGCCTTCCTGGGGTTGTTGTGACCTAAGGGCAGGACCCAGCACTTGGCCTTGTTGAATCTCACCCCACTGGCCTCAGCCTGGCCAGGGCCCTCTGTAGGTCCTGCCTTTGAGCAGAGACACTGATGGTAACCATGCAAATGTCCTCTAAAGAAGGGGGAATTGTTCTTGTGCCCAGTGCACCAGCTGGCTTAGGGCCTCAGCCAAGCTCAGCCTGGCTTAGAGCAAAGCACAAGAGGATCCTTTGCCTGGGGAAGCAAAACCCAACTTAAAAACAATACAGCTCTAATTCCAGACCAAAACAAAAAGCAACCAACCACCAAACCAAACCAACTCTAACTGCAAAGAGCTCCAAAACCTCTCTAACTTCAGACCAAAAGAAACCAAACCAACTCTAATTCAACACCAAATGTGCCAAGCAACTCCCATTCTAGACCAAAATCCCCAAACAACTCTAATTCCAGGTCAGAAAACCAAACCAACTGCAGTTCAACACCAAAAAAAAGACAAAATCCAACTCTAATTCTAGCCAAAAATCGCTTAACCAACCCTGATTCCAGACCAGGAAGCCCAAACCATCTCTTATTCCACACCAAAGACCCCAATCCAGCCCTAACTGCAGACCAAAGACCCCAAACCAACCCCAGTTCCAAAGACCCCAATCCAGCCCTAACTGCAGACCAAAGACCCCAAACCAACCCCAGCTCCAAAGACCCCAGCTCCAAAGACCCCAAACCAACCCCAGCTCCAAAGACCCCAAACCAACCCTAACTGCAGACCAAAGACCCCAAACCAACCCCAGCTCCAAAGACCCCAGCTCCAAAGACCCCAAACCAACCCTAACTGCAGACCAAAGACCCCAAACCAACCCCAGCTCCAGATTAAAGACCCCAAACCAACCCTAACTGCAGACCAAAGACCCCAAACCAACCCCAGCTCCAAAGACCCCAGCTCCAAAGACCCCAAACCAACCCCAGCTCCAAAGACCCCAAACCAACCCTAACTGCAGACCAAAGACCCCAAACCAACCCCAGCTCCAAAGACCCCAGCTCCAAAGACCCCAAACCAACCCCAGCTCCAAAGACCCCAAACCAACCCTAACTGCAGACCAAAGACCCCAAACCAACCCCAGCTCCAAAGACCCCAGCTCCAAAGACCCCAAACCAACCCTAACTGCAGACCAAAGACCCCAAACCAACCCCAGCTCCAGATTAAAGACCCCAAACCAACCCTAACTGCAGACCAAAGACCCCAAACCAACCCCAGCTCCAAAGACCCCAGCTCCAAAGACCCCAAACCAACCCTAACTGCAGACCAAAGACCCCAAACCAACCCCAGCTCCAAAGACCCCAGCTCCAAAGACCCCAAACCAACCCTAACTGCAGACCAAAGACCCCAAACCAACCCCAGCTCCAGATTAAAGACCCCAAACCAACCCTAACTGCAGACCAAAGACCCCAAACCAACCCCAGCTCCAAAGACCCCAGCTCCAAAGACCCCAAACCAACCCCAGCTCCAAAGACCCCAAACCAACCCTAACTGCAGACCAAAGACCCCAAACCAACCCCAGCTCCAAAGACCCCAGCTCCAAAGACCCCAAACCAACCCTAACTTCAGACCAAAAAGACCCAAACCATCCCTAGCTCCAGGCCAAAGCTTTAAGCCCCACTCTTCTCCCCCAGAACCCAAGCTCCAGGAGGGGGAAGGCAACCTCCTGGCCCTTTGTCTCCTGCCTGCCTGTCTCTTTATCTCCCTTTTGCATCGCTGGGTGAGGCAGCTCCCGAGCTCTGCAGGCAGGCTGCATATTAACCATCCCCTGCCAGCCCCTCAGTCACTCCTGGCACAGGTTAATCCCTGTATCATAGGCTGCCACCAGGCTGCTAAGCAGCTTAAGAGGACGTGTTCTACCTTTGACAATGACCTGCTAATGGTTTTACATTTCTCAGAAGCATTCTGAGCTATCTTTGTCATTTTTATCTTCTAATGAGATCAATAAATTTCGGCAGCAGACAGAGGGTGGTGCAGGCTGCAATGCCACAGCCAAGGACGTGGTGTGGAGAGCTGCTAAAGTAGAAATAGCAGTGGGGAGGGGGGAAGGGGGGGTGGTGAGAATCAAACCTTGACCTGGATTTGTTAAAAAACCCCTTTCTGTTTTGGGTAGGGGAAGAGCAGCAGCCCTGAGAAGTTTCATTCCATATCACACCACAGCAATCTCTCCTCGAGAAGCTTTGCACTGCCAGCTCTGTCCTGCTCCATTTGGGGGTTTCTTGTCCAATGGGAAGCAAGAGGAGGCCACAAGGATGCTGCAAGGGCTGGAGCAGCTCTGCTGGGAGCACAGGCTGAGGGAGCTGGGGCTGTGCAGCCTGCAGAGGAGAAGGCTCCAGGGGCACCTCAGAGCTGCTGCCAGCACCTGAAGGGAGCCTGCAGGAAGGCTGCAGAGAGACTTCTCCTGAGGGGGGCTGGAGCCAGGCCCAGGGGGAAGGGTTTGGAGCTGAGGCAGAGCAGGGGCAGAGTGGAGCTGAGGCAGAAGTTGTTCAGGGCCAGGGAGCTGAGGCTCTGGCCCAGGCTGCCCAGGGAGGCTGTGGCTGCCTCCTGCCTGGGGGTGCTGCAGGCCAGGCTGGATGAGGCCCTGAGCAGCTGAGTGTAGCTGGGAGGTGTCCCTGGGCATGGAGGGGAGCTTGGAGCAGAGAAGCTCTGAGCTCCCTTCCACCCTGAGCCATTCCAGGATTCTGTGGCTCTGTGGTTTGCCTCCCTCACAGTCTTTGCATAGCCTCACTGCACATCTTGCTCCAGCATCACGGGATGTGAGGGGTTGGAAGGGACCTCTGAAGGACACCCAGTCCAACCCCCATGCCAGAAGAGGTTCACCTAGGGCAGGTGGCACAGGATCACATCCAGGTGGGTTTTGAATGACTCCAGAGATGGAGACTCCACCACACAGATTCACAGAATGGGTTGGGTTGGAAGGGAGCTTCAAGATCATCCAGTTCCAGCTCCCTCTCATGGGCAGGGACACCTCCCACAAGATCAGGTTGCTGAAGGCCTCCTCCAGCCTGGTCCTGGTCCTCTTTGGACCCCATGCAGACCTGCTGGAAAACACTAGAGGTGAAAAATCAGGAGGAAGAATTTTTTTCAAGCTGGCAGAAAGCAAAGGCTTTGGGTTGTGAGCATCCAACAGCTTGAGAGGAACCTCCTGGCGGTTTGAACTGTTTGGAAGGTTAAAGCCTGCCCTGGCAGGGGGGGGTTGGGCTCCAGAGGTCCCTTCTAAGCTCTGCCATTCTGGGATGTGATAACTGGAGCCTTGTTTTCCTGCCTTTCCCAGTCTCTCCTCTCCATTAATTGATGTTCTGCTCATATGCAGCTTGGCCTCCTCTCCCCCAGCACCAGCAGCAAGCACTTTAGAGCAGCACAGCCACAGTGCCACTGAAAGCCTTCCTGGGGCTCACTCCTGACATGGCAACAAAGCAAGGTGCTCCAATGCCTTAATTTTCACCCTCTGTCATCATCTGCTAGGAATAAAACAGCGAAACACCAACACAACAAGAAGACAAAGAAACCCCAAGCCCAACCCATGCTGTTCTGCAGCAGGAAAACCTTCCCCAAGTCAAGCCACAGGTTCCTGGAGCACTTGGATTGGCAGTGAGCCTCCCCCCTTTGTTTCTTTCATGCAAGCTTCTAAGAGTCTTTTCCCACATATGTACCTCTCCTGATGCTTAAATCCTGCCCCAAAGGGTTTGGAATCTGCCAGGGCAGTTTGCTGTGCCTGCAAGAAGAGGGCAGAGTACCTGTGCTCAACCAGGACAGCTCCTACAGGCTGCCGAGGCTGAGCTCTTCGCAGAGAGCTTTATTCTACAAGGCAAAAGTGGTCATCGAGTTTTACCTCAAAGAATCACAGCATGGAGGGGCTGGAGGAGACCTCTGGAACTCACCCAGTCCAACCCCCCCCTGCTAGAGCAGGGTCACCCAGAGTAAGCCACACAGGATCACATCCAGGTGGGTTTGGAATGCCTCCAGAGCTGGGAAGTCCACAACCTCTCCAGGCAGCCTGCTGCAGGGCTCTGCCACCCTCACAGTGAAGAATATTTTCCTTATGTGTGTGTGGAACCTTCTCTGCCCCAGTTTGTGCCCACTGTGCCATGTCCTGCTGCTGGACACCTCTGAGAAGAGCCTGGCTCCAGCCTCCTGACTGACAGCCTTTAGCTATTGATCAGCACTGAGATTTCCTCTCAGGCTGCTCTTCTCCAGGGCTCTCAGCCTCTGCTACCAGGCAGAGCCAAACCCCACTGAAGAGCATGATGAGGAAAAATCTCTTTGCTGCAAGGGTGGTCAGGGATTGGCACAGGCAGCCCAGGGAGGAGGTGGAGTCCCTGGAGAAACATAGAAACACAGAATGGTTTTGCTCAGAAAAGACCTTTAACATCATCCAGTCCAACCATCCTCTTGCTCTGCCAGGGCTGGGGTAAACCATGGCCCTCAGCACCACAGCTCTGCCTCTTGCAAACACCTCCAGGGATGGGGATGCAGACTCCTCCTTGGGCAGCCTGTGCCAAGCCCTGAGAACCCTTCCAGTCAACAAGCTTCTCCTCATCTCCATCCAATTCTGCCATGCAGCTATTAACACCCAGTGTCAAGAGAGTAAAACCCCCAAGAGAATCTAGATCTGAGTGAAGCCTCAGCATCTCCAGGCCCCCTCACCAGAAGTGCCCAGCACAGGCAGCCAGGCTGGTGACTTGCAGGCAGCATCTCAGGCAGGCTGGGAAGCCATCTCCAGCAGGCAGCTGGAGGAGGGGCAGCAGCCCCAAAAAGAAAACTCAGCTCTGGAGGTGTTCCAGAAACGTAAGGCCATGGCATTTGGGGCCATGGTTTAGTGGCCATGGTGGGGTTGGGTTGGTGGTTGTTGGACTTGATGATCTTAAAGGTCTTTCCCAACCCCAATGATTGTGTGAGTTCCACACACAGATGACCCCCACACCAAGCATCTGTGAGCAGCACCCAAGCCAAGCACCAACAGCACTGCTCAATGTGGGCTCCATCGCTCCAGCAGCCTCTGCACCCTGCTCTTCACCTTCTCCCTGAAGCCATCAGGAGCAGGGCAAGCTGCCCTGTTCGTGGGGAAGTTCAGCTTGCTCTGTTCCAGACTCAGGGAAGCCTCACCCAGGCTCTTGAGGAGGGTTTCCCTACTCTTTTTTATTAACCACCACAAGCCAGCACTTCCAGAGCCTCTGTTCAGTTGTGCAAGGGAGGAAAACCATCAGGGTCCAGGACACAAATCACCTCAGAGCCTCAGAGATTTACAGAATGGGTTGGGTTCAAAGGGACCTTAAAGATCATCCAGCTCCAACCCCCTGCCATAGGCAGGGACACCTCACACCACAGCAGGTTGCTCACAGCCACCTCCAGCCTGGCTGCAAACACCTCCAGCCAGGAGGCTTCCACCACCTCCCTGGGCAACCTGGGCCAGGCTCTCACCACCCTCCTGGGGAAAAACTTCTTCCTCACAGCCAATCTCAATCTCCCCACTTCTAGTGCTGCTCCATCCCCCCCAGTCCTATCACTCCCTGACACCCACCAAAGTCCCTCCCCAGCTTTTCTGGAGCCCCCTTCAGACACTGGAAGGCCACAATGAGATCTCCTGGAAGCCTTCTCCTCTCCAGGCGGCACAACCCCAACTCCTTTAGTCTGTCCTCACAGCAGAGCAGCTCCAGCCCTCTGCTCATCCTCCTGGCCCTCCATGTCGATCAGGAGGTGTGGAAGAGAAACACTGAACCCTGGTTCTGATCTCCTCCTGTCTCCAGACCACATTTTCAGAGGCTTTTTAAACCCTGAGGTGAGAATCCCCCAGCTGATGCTGTGAGAGCTGAGCAGAGCTGCAGACAAGTGGAGGTCGTGGAGGTGTTGGGTAGAAGGTTGGACTTGATGATCTCAAGAAGTCTTTTCCACCCTTAATGATTTTATGATTTGATGAATCCCTGCCTACTTTGCAGATCAAAGTCTGGAGGAGTGGGAGGGCCTAGGAGAGAAAGAGCCTCTGGATATTTTTATACCCAAACAGATCCAGCAGGGTGATAGCAAGGAGACAGAGAGGATCAAAAGATTTTACAGCTCTTGCCTTCAGCTGTGCTTCACCTCCTTTCCAGCTTTTCCTCACAGAACTCTCATCCCTAATGAGATTGCTGGTAAATTCCTTGTGAAATAAAAGCTTTTGGGTTGATTCTTTGCTGATAAGGCAAATTACACACAGCAGAAAGCACAGCAGCCAAGCAGGGAATCCATCCTGGTGGAGCATCCTTGGGCTGTGGAGCTCCATGGTGTCTGACCAGGGCATAGCGCAGCACAGGGCTGAGGGTTTGTATTTCACCCTTGCTCAAAACCCTCACACCTGGTGGCTTCATGAGTTACCAATCATGGAATCCTAGAATTGTTTGGGCTGGAAAAGGCCTCTGAGATCCTCCAGCCCAAGCAGCAACCCAGCCCCACCATGGCCACCCAACCATGGCCCCAAGTGCCAAGGCCACAGGGTTCTGGAACCCCTCCAGCCATGGGGACTCCACCACCTCCCTGGGCAGCCTCTGCCAGGCCCTGGCCAGCCTCTGCCAGGCCCTGGCCACTCCTGCACCAAAGAAGTTGTTCTTCATCTCCAACCCAGCCCTCCCCTGGCACATTTCAGGGCATTGCCTCTCCTTCTATCACCTGAGCCTGGGGAGCACAGCCCAAGCCCCAGCTCCCACCTGGCTCCTCCCAGGGAGCTGCAGAGAGCAATGAGGTCTCCCTCAGCCTCCTCTGCTCCACACTCAACACCCCCAGGGCCCTCAGCTGCTCCTCCCCAGCCCTCTCCTCCAGACCCTTCCCCAGCTCTGTTGCCCTTCTCTGGCCCTGCTCCAGCTTCTCAATGTCCTTCTTGCAGTGAGGGACCCAAAACTGAACCCAGGACTCCAAGGATGGCCTCAGCAGTGCTGAGTCCAAGGGGACAATCCCTTCCCTGGTCCTATTAGGCCAAACTATTCCTGCTCCAGGCCAGGCTGCTGCTGCCCTTCTTGTTCCCCTGGGCACTGCCTGGCACAGCCCCAGCTGCTGCCCACCAGCACCCCCAGGTCCTTCTCTGCTGGGCTGTTTCCAGCCACTCTGCCCCAAGCCTGGAGCATTCCTGGGGTGGTTGTGAGCCAAGTTCAGCACCCAGCATGAAGCTTTGTGAAATCTTGGGGAAACAAAGGCCCTATTATTATTATTATTATTACTACTACTACTACTACTATTATTATTACCATTATTGGTCTTATTAATTTCTTAGTTATTATTACAGTACTAAGAATATTCATACCTGTTTTATCTATTATCATTTTAGTATTATTATTCACAGAATCACCAAGATGGAACAGAATGGAATGGAATGGAATGGAATGGAATGGAATGGAATGGAATGGAATGGAATGGAATGGAATGGAATGGAACCAGGTTGGAAGAGGTCTTCAAGATCATGGTGTCCAACCTATCATCCAACACCACCTAAACAGCTAACCCATGGCACCAAGCACCCCATCAAGTCTCCTCCTGAACACCTCCAGTGACGGCGACTCCACCACCTCCCCGCGCAGCCCATTCCAATGGGCAATCACTCTCTCTGTGTAGAACTTCCTCCTGACCTCCAGCCTAAACCTCCCCTGGCACAGCCTGAGACTGTGTCCTCTTGTTCTGGTGCTGGCTGCCTGGCAGAAGAGACCAACCTCTGCCTGTTTACAACCCCCCTTCAGGTAGTTGTAGAGAGCAATAAGGTCACCCCTGAGTCTCCTCCTCTCCAGGCTGAGCAGCCCCAGCTCCCTCAGCCTCTCCTCCCAGGGCTGTGCTCCAGACCCCTCCCCAGCTTTGTTGCCCTTCTCTGGACTCGTTCCAGCAGCTCAACCTCCTTCCTAACCTGAGGAGCCCAGAACTGGACACAGGACTCAAGGTGTGGCCTAACCAGTGCAGTGTCCAGGGGCAGAATGACCTCCCTGCTCCTGCTGGCCACACTCTTCCTGATGCAGGCCAGGATGCCCTTGGCCCTCTTGGCTGCCTGGGCACACTGCAGGCTCATGTTCAGCCTACCATCGACCAGCACCCCCAGACCCCTCTCTGCCTGGCTGCTCTCAGCCACTCTGCCCCCAGCCTGTAGCACTGCCTGGGGTTGTTGTGGCCAATGTGCAGAACCTGGCACTTGGATGTGTTCAATCTCCTGCCCTTGGCCTCTGCCCATCTGCCCAGCCTGTCCAGGTCCCTCTGCAGAGCCTCTCTACCCTCCAGCAGATCAACTCCTGTCCCCAGCTTGGTGTCAGCTGCACATTCACTGCTGATGGACTCAGTGCCCTCATCCAGATCATCAATAAAACCATTATTATTATTGGTTTTGTTGTTGTTGTTGTTGTTGTTACCACCATTATTGGTCTTATTCATTAATTAATTATTATAGTACTAAGAATATTCAGATCTGGTTTATCTATTATTGTTGTTGTTGTTGTTGTTATTATTATTATTATTATTATTATTATTATTATTATTATTCACAGAATTATTTAGGCTGAAAAATACCTCTGAGATCACCAATTTGTTGTTGCTATTATTATTATTATTATTATTACTATTACTATTACTATTATTACTATGATTATTACTATGATTATTCAGAACTGGCTCTCTACCAAAGCCATTGCCCTAACTGCACCCAGAGAGCTGCCTCGATGTGTTCAGGGAGGTTTATTGTTACCATGATGATGATGATGATGATGATGATGATGATGGCGATTGAAAGCTTGCTGTGTGCTAAAGCCATTGCCCCGGATGCAGGCAGGGAGCCTCCCGGCTGCCTTCAGGGAGGGTCTCCCTCTGGAGGGGATGCCGCAGGGCCAGAGCAGCTCGGTGAGAGAGCAGCGCTTGGAGCACCAGCGGCGCCGACGAAGGACCATTAGCATTGCGATGATGAAAGGAGGAGCCGGGAGCCGGCACCACCTGATGCTGTCCAGAGGCAGGCTGCAGGGCCAGGAGGAAGCATTTTCTGCCTGCAATCTCCCCACGACCTCAGGCCTGACCGCTAAAGACCACTTTCTCCAGTGCTTAGATGAGAGCTAATCCCTCCGTGGCATGCACCTAGGTGTGCTGGGCCGAGCTGAAGTGGCTGTGTGCCAAACAGAGCATTTTCAATACCCCAAAGCAGGACCCAGGGATATCTTGCAGCCTGAACTCAATTTCTGCAGGCTAAGAATTCATCCTGGCTGGACTCTGTGAAGCAGAGCCTCTGCTTCTATCACCTCGTGAAGAGCTCCAGGTTAGTGAGGTTTCAAATAGATCCTCCTCCTTGGGGGCTTTGAGGCTCTGGGCTGGCAGGGAGATGCTCTCTGTGCCCAGCAGACCCCTGGGCTGGCCAGGACACAGCATTTTGGTGATGCAGCTGCTCCAATGGGAACTGCAAGTCCCAGGTTTAGCACTCACAGAATCGTGGAACCAACTGGTTGGGAAAGCCCTCTGAGATCATCCAGTCCAGCCATGCCCTCACTGTACCACAGCCCTCAGCACCACAGCTCTGCAGCTCTGAAACACCTCCAGGGATGGGGATGCAGCCACCTCCCTGTGCCAGGCTTGGAGAACCCTTTCACTCAACAAGTTTCTTCTCATACACAACTTGAACCCCACCTGGGGCAACCTGGGCCACCTCTCATCCTATCCCTTCATACAAGGGAGCAGAGCCCAGCCCCCACCTGGCTCCAGCCTCCTCCCAGGGAGCTGCAGAGAGCAATGAGGTCTCCCTCAGCCTCCTCTTCCCCACACTCAACACCCCCAGGGCCCTCAGCTGCTCCTCCCCAGCCCTCTTCTCCAGACCCTTCCCCAACTCTGTTGCCCTTCCCTGGCCCTGCTCCAGCCCTCAGTGTCCTTCTTGCAGTGAGGAGCCCAGAACTGCACCCAGCACTCAAGCTGTGACCTCCCCAGTGCTGATCCAGGGGCACAATCCCTGCCCTGCTCCTGCTGCCCACACCACTGCTGCTCCAGGCCAGGCTGCTGCTGCCCTTCTTGGCCACCTAGGCACACTGCTGGCTCACAGAAAGGTTGGGGTTGGAAGGGACCTCTGGGGACCACCCAGTCCAACCCCTCTGCTAAAGCAGGGTCACCTACACAGGTCACACAGGAACACATCCAGGCAGGTTTGGAAAGTCTCCAGAGAAGGAAACTCCACCACCTCTCTGGGCAGCCTGCTCCATGCACTCCTTGCACCATGGCTCAGTCTTGCCAACCACATTTTTCTTACCATCACTGCTGGGGTTTGATCCTAAACACTCTTCCACCTCTGCCAATCCCTGCAAGGCAGAGGAGCATTTGGAGGAGCCCAGCAGCAGATGCAGGAAGCTGCACAGCAAAGGACTCTTTGCTTCCTTTGGACTCAGAGCTTGGGCTTGGCAAGGCTCAGCAGTATCTCTGTTCCAAACACAGAGCTCCTGTTGAAGCAAACCATGAGCTCCTGTGCTCACCTTGCAGATGAGATGCTCAGGAGTTAGGATTCTTGGAGGTTTGGCCTCTTCTCCTTGTCCAGGTGGCTAAATCCCACAGCAGGGTTTAGGTGTGGACACGCTGCCTGGATCCCAGCCTGTCTGACTCGCCCAAGGTCATGGCACAGAGAACATCTCAGCTGCAAGGGGAGACAACAGGAACCCAGGTTACTGCTGTAACCTCTGCCTCAGGCTTCCTCTCCTCAAATCAACAGCTGAGCTCCAAGCTTCTGCTTTAAGACACCCAGCTTGAAACAAAACCCCCAGAGTTTAGCTCTGTGCAGCCTCACAAACAGTTTAGATGCAGGCAGAGGATCTGAGGGCATGAACACAGCCCCTTTGTCAGACTACAAAAGCACAGGGGAATGCTCAAACTCAGGCTGCAGCCCGTGGCAGCTGGGCAGAGCCCAGCAGCAAAGCCCAGGGGGAAGAGGGTTCTGCTGTCAGCCCCAGTGCTGGTGAGCATCTGCTGCTGTGAGAAGGGGAGATGATGAAAAGAGGGAGAAACAATAAAGGTGGCACACTGGTGCCAGCCTGAGAGTCCAAGATCTGTCCTCAGGAAAGTTAAAAGAGCCTCTTGGCATATGGCTTCAGCAACAAAAAATAAACCAACAACCCTCTGAGGGCTGCAGCTGAAAACACAAGTGACAAATACAGAGAGATTTCTGGAGGAGAGGGGAGGGGGAGAGCCACCAGGCATGGAACTGCCACTGCAGAGCAGCTCATGAATGGGGAGCTTCTTGCCAGCTGTTACGGCAAAGCCTAGTCAGAGAATGGGAGAATAATGGAGAGTGCTGGAGGAGATCTCCAGAGCTCATCCAGCCCAGCCCCCTGCCAGAGCAGGGCACCCAGGGCAGGGCACACAGAGCAGGGCACCCAGAGCAGGGCACACAGAACACATCCAGCTGGGGCAGTCCCCAGAGCAGGAGGCTCCACAACCTCTCTGGGCAGCCTGCTCCAGGCCTCCAGCAGCCTCACACCAAAGAAGTTTCTCCTCGTGTTGAGCTGAAATCTTCTATGTCCAACTTTCTATCCATTGCTCCTTATCACTGCACACCACCACAAGGAGCTTGGCCGCCTCCCCTTGCCCCCCAGCCCTCAGCTATTGATAGGCCTCCAGCAGCCTCACACCAAAGAAGCTTCTCCTCATGCTGAGGTGGAACCTCCTGGGTTCCAGTCTGTGTCCATTGCTCCTGGTCCTGTCACAGGACAGCACTGAGCAGAGCCCGGGCCCTGCTGCTTGCCTCCCACCCTTCAGATCTGTACAGACATTGCTCAGATCCCTCTCAGCCTTCTCCTCTCCAGGCTACCCAGCCCCAGGGCTCTCAGCCTCTCCCCATCACAGAGGTGTTCCAGGCCCTTCAGCATCCTCACAGCCTCCACAGGACACCCTCCAGCAGTTCCCTGTCCCTCTTGAACTGGGGAGCCCAGAGCTGGACACAACACTCCAGATGCAGCCTCACAAGGGCAGAGCAGAGGGGGAGGATGGCCACACTCTTCCAAGTGCCCCCAGGGGAGCACACAAACATCACACAGAAGCTCAGAAACCTCAGGGAGGGAAGGCCCTTTGCACATGCAGCCAGGCTGGGGCAGCTGAGCAGCTTCTGCCAGGATCAGCTATCATAGAATCATGGAATCATGGGATCAATAAGGTTGGAAAAGACCTCACAGATCATCCAGACCAACCTATCACCCAACACCTCCTGACTAACTAAACCATGGCTCCAAGTGCCACGTCCAGTCCCCTCTTGAACACCTCCAGGGATGGTGACTCCACTACCTCCCAGGGCAGCACATCCCAATGGCCAATTCCTCTTTCCAGGAAGAACTTTCTCCTCACCTCCAGCCTAGACCTCCCCTGGCACAGCTTGAGACTGTGTCCTCTTGTTCTGGGGCTGCTTTTATGCTGCAAGATTTGGGTGAATGACTCCAAGGTTCTCCCAGGTGTTCCATCAGCATTCCAGAGTGGGAGGAAAGCTGGCTGCAAACCACGAGCCCACTGCTTTTTGGGGTGTTTGTTCCATCCCTCTTAGTGCCAGACACTAAGATTTCATCAGTCCAACGTCTGGGGCAGAGAGACCAAGGCCCACAGTTGGAGAAGCCCAGATTCAACCCAGGTTGGATGCCTGGGGCTTGGTTGTTGAAGACAGGACAACATGGGTGCCATGGACAGTGGCATTGAGTGCAGTCTCAGCAGGTTTGCTGATGACACCAAGCTGTGTGGTGCAGCAGACAGGCTGGAGGGAAGGGAGGCCATCCAGAGGGACCTGGACAGGCTGGAGAGGTGGGCACAAGCCAACCTCAGGAGGTTCAACAAGACCAAGGGCAGGGTCCTGCAGCTGGGTGCAGGCAATGCCAGGCACAAATCCAGGCTGGGCAGGGACTGGCTGGAAAGCAGCCCTGAGGAGAGAGCCTTGGGGGTGCTGGGGGAGGAGAAGCTCACCAGGAGCTCTCAGTCTGCACTTGCAGCCCAGAAAGCCAACCAGAGCCTGGGCTGCAGCAGCAGAAGTGTGGCCAGCAGGGCAAGGGAGGTGATTCTCCCCCTCTGCTCAGCTCTGCTGAGACCCCACCTGGAGTCCTGCCTCCAGCTCTGGAGCCCCTATGGCAAGAGGGATGTGGAGGTGCTGGAAGGTGTCCAGAGCAGGGCCAGGAGGATGAGCAGAGGGCTGGAGCTGCTCTGCTGTGAGGACAGACTGAAGGAGTTGGGGCTGTTCAGTCTGCAGAAGAGAAGGCTCCCAGGTGACCTCATTGTGGCCTTCCAGGATCTGCAGGGGGCTCCAGGAAGGCTGGGGAGGGACTGCTGAGGATCTCAGGCAGTGCTAGGCCTAGGGGGAATGGAATGAAGCTGGAGGTGGGGAGATTGAGGCTGGAGGGGAGGAGGAAGTTCTTCCCCAGGAGAGTGGTGAAGCCCTGGAATGGGTTGTGCAGGGAGGTGGTTGGGGCCCTGTCCCTGGAGGTGTTTAAGGCCAGGCTGGCTGAGGCTGTGGCCAGGCTGATGTAGTGTGGGGTGTCCCTGCCCATGGCAGGGGGGTTGGAACTGGATGATCCTTGTGGTCCCTTCCAACCCTGACTGATACTATGAGACTAAGATACTAAACCAAGGCTCAGAAGGTTCAAGGACTCAGATCCAAGGCATCAGTTGACAGCCAAGACTTGTCCTGTCCTGGGGAGCATGGAGCTGGGAAAGGAAAAGCAAAGAGGATTTCTAGGCTGGAACTCCCCCATTTAAACACTGCTGCTGCTGCTGTTTGCAAGATAGGCTCCAAAGGCTGACTTTCAGCACTCCAGGCCTTTCCAGTTGGGTTTTCTGCCTTGCTTTATAACATCTTGAGGATGCAAGTCCTTCTCCAGGGGGAGAGAGAGGCTTGGGGAAGAGAAATGAGTTGCTAGAAATGTCCAGCTTGCTTGGGAAAGCTGAGCCCTTCCTTTGGACAAGCAGCTTACAGCTCAGCTGAAGCCTTCAGGGTTTGTTTTCCATCTATGATAGATTTCCTTCCTTGTTTCTTCTTTCTTCTTGTTCTGGAAGCAGAGTTAAAGATGAAAGTTCCTGGGATGTGCAGAAGCAGAGACCACTAGGAACAAACAACAAAACACAGCAGCACAAAAGGGGCAAGCAGCAAAACACTCCAGAAATGCCTGAGAGATGAGGAGAGGAACAGAGAGCCAAGATCTCTGCTGGCCAGCAGAAACCCACCACAAGGAACAGGCTGAGCCTGCCCCAGGAACACACAGAAATCCATAGCCAGTGGCAAGGTCACCCTGAGGGCAGCAGCCTGGGGGGGAGCAGGAGACAAGCTGGAGGCAGAGGAAAGGGTGAACTTCACCCAGCCACAGAGTGGGGCAGGTTGGAAGGGGCCTCAGGAGATCATCCAGCCCAAGCCCACTCCCAGCAGCAACTGGCTGGAGAGCAGCCCTGAAGGAAAGGCCTTAGGGGTGCTGGGGGAGGAGAAGCTCAGCAGGAGCCAGCAGTCAGCACTTGCAGCCCAGAGAGCCAAGCAGAGCCTGGGCTGCAGCAAGAGAAGTGTGGCCAGCAGGGCCAAGGAGGGGATTCTGCCCCTCTGCTCCACTCTGCTGAGACCACAGCTGGAGCTCTGGGGCCAGTGCTGGAGCCTCTGTGCCAGGAAGGATCTGGAGGTGCTGGAAGGTGTCCAGAGAAGGGCCAGGAGGAGGAGCAGAGGGCTGGAGCTGCTCTGCTGTGAGCACAGACTGAGGGAGTTGGGGTTGTGCAGGCTGGAGAGGAGAAGGCTCCCAGGAGACCTCATTGTGGCCTGGCAGGGGGTTGGAGGTGGCTGAGCCTTGAGCTCCCTTCCAACCCTGACAGCTCTGTGATTCTACGAAGCAGGGCACCCAGGGCAGGGCACCCAGAACACATCCAGGTGGGGTTTGGAAAGCCTCCAGAGCAGGAGGATCCACAACCTCTCTGGGCAGCCTGCTCCAGGCCTCCAGCAGCCTCACACCAAAGTTTCTCCTTCAGCTTAAGGGAAACCTCCTGGGTTCCAGTTTGTACCCCCAGCCCCTGGTGCTGTCACTGGGCACCACTGAGAGTCCTCTGCTGAGTCTGAAGGAAGCAATCTCACCCTACAGACCCAATGTCCCTGACTGACTTCCCCATCCAGGGGCTCCCAGTCCAAGCCCAGCTTTCTGAAGCATCAAACCCCACATCTGATTTCCAGCTCTGTTCCCAGAGACCTCCTGGGTTCTAGTTTGCTGCTCCCTGTGCTTTTGCCACTGAGCAGAGCCCAGCCCCAGCCTCCTGCCCCCCACCCTTCAGCTCTTGCAGGGCATTGCTCAGATGCCCTCTGGGGTCCAGGCTCAACACCCCCAGGGCTCTCAGCCTCTCCTCCTCACAGAGATGCTCCCCAGGCCCCTCAGCATCTCTGTGCCCCTCCACTGGACTCTCTCCAGTAGTTCTCTGTCCCCTCCTGAACTGGAGAGCCCAGAACTGGACACAACACTCCAGCTGGGACCGGGGCAGAGTAGAGGGGGGAGGAGAATCTCCCTCAACCTGCTGACCTGGGAGGATGAGTTTCAAGTTTGAGGCTCAGAAGCTGACTGGATGAGGTCTGTGATTAAAAATGATTCAACCCAGCCCAGTCACACCACTCTGGTTTGCTTTGAACTTCAAGTGGTGGTGGGCACTTGATGACCTCAGAGGTCCTTCCCAACCTTTATGATCCTATGATTCACAGAATGGTCAGGCTTGGAAGGGAGCTCAAGGCTCAGCCAGCTCCAACCCCCTGCCATGGGCAGGGACACCTCACACCACAGCAGGTTGCTCACAGCCACCTCCAGCTTGGCCTTAGACACCTCCAGGCAGGAGGCTTCCACCACCTCCCCAGTGTCTCAGCACCCTCATGGTGATTCAGTTGGTCACACAGCCTGAAGCAGCAGTAAGCAGACTTGTGCCCTAAACATCTGCCTGGATCTTTCCATCCCTTCTCAAAGCAGGTCAGCAGTGAGAGCTCACTGAGCATGAAACAACATTACACTAGCAACAGCTCCCTGCCTGCTGCTGGGGATTTCAGCTGGGAGGGACAAGTAAGTACCTGGGAAGGTGGACAGGAGTCAGCAATGGGCACTGGCAGCCCAGAAGGCCAAGGGCAGCTTGGCTGCCCTTGGCCTTCTGGGCTGCCAGTGCCCATTGCCAGAGCTGGAGAGAGGGGATCCTGCCCCTCTGATCAGACCTCACCTGCAACTGGTCTGAGCCCTGGAGACATTCAAAACTTGCCTGGACAGTCAGCAGGGACACCCCCAACTAGATCAGGCTGCTCACAGCCCCATCCAGCTTGACTTTGAAGGTCTCCAGGGATGGGATGTCCACCACCTAACTGGGCAACCTGTTCTAGTGCTCCACCACCCTCACCGTGGAGAGCTTCTTCCTAGCCTCCAAACCTCCTTCCCAAGGTCCAAAAGCTTCTTCCTCAGTGCCCAACTTAAATCTGCCCTGCTCCAGTGTCAAACCACTGCCCCACAGGCCCTCCCCCAGCCTGCCTGCAGCCCTTTCAGGCACTGGAAGGCAGCTCTGAGGTCTCCCTGGAGCCTTCTCTTCTCCAGGCTGAACAGCCCCAACTCTCTCAGCCTGGCCTCACAGCAGAGGTTCTGCAGCCCTCTGAGCATCTGGGTGGCCTCCTCTGGACCCTCTCCAGCAGCTCCAGGTCCTTCCCCTCTCTCCATCTCTGGCAATGGGCACTGGCAGCTCAGAAGGCCAAGGGCAGCCTCTGGGCTGCCCTTGGCCTTCTGAGCTGCCAGTGCCCATTGCTGGCTCCTGTGCAGCTTCTCCCCCACCAGCACCCCCAAGTCCCTCTCTGCAGGGGCTGCTCTCAACATCCTCATCCCCCAGCCTGGATTGGTAACATGGATTCTCCCAGCCCATCCCAGAGCTGCCAGCCTTGGACTGCATGCATTCAGCTGGGGGGAGGATCTCAACTCTGCTGAGCAAGAAGCATTGTCAGGCTTGGAAGGGGCCTCAAGGCTCAGCCAGTTCCAACCCCCCCTGCCATGGCCCAGGGACACCTCACACTACAGCAGGTTGCTCACAGCCACATCCAGCCTGGCTGCAAAACACCTCCAGGATCTTCAGGGGATGTCAGGGGTTGGGAGGGACCCAAAGAGATCCTCTCTTCTCCTGCATTTACTTCAACACATCCTGAATCTCCCTTTCAGCTCTGGCTTGCTGAGCTGCTGCTGCTTCTTTCCCCCCCTTCTGTCATTCTTTAGAAGTAATTATTCACAAATTAGATTTCTTGAGAGCAAGCTATCAGAGGAGGCAGCCTCCCCTCTCTTCAGAGGCATGCAGGAGAGCTAATTATATTTCATTTTTGGTCTGTGAAACTACAAACAACCTCCTAAATAATGACAACCATTAGCCAACATTAGGGCCTGCCACTTATCATCCCTGCCAACTGCTGATAACATTTTATTGCTGCTGCTTAGGGAGGTTGATTAAAGCTGGTGGTGGATTTAGCCAGGGTGAAAGATTAACAAAAAGGTATTTATGAGAGAGACACTAAAACATCCTAAGTTCTCAGTAAACACTCCACAAACCTCCTCCTTGCCCCCACCCCCTCCCCCCAAAGCCTTGTGACATTTATAGGTGTTGCTCAAGAGGTGGCTTGTCATCTGCTGAATGAAACTGATAAAGAGGTTCTGCATGCTGGGAGGAGGGGGTGGGGGGGGAAATTAAGAGGGAAAGGGAGAGGAGAAAATCAGTGGCTGATGGAGGATCACAGATCACAGGATCAGAGGATGTCAGGGCTTGGAAAGGACCCAAAGAGATTAGAATTAGAATAAACCAAACCAGGTTGGAAGAGACCTTCAAGATCATGGTGTCCAACCCATCAACCAATCCAACCCACCCACCCAAACAGCTAACCCATCCAGTCCAACCCCCCCTGCCAGAGCAGGAGCAGAGAATCCAGCACAGGTCACACAGAGCACATCCAGATGGGGCTGGGAAGGCTCCAGAGAAGGAGACTCCACAACCTCTCTGGGCAGCCTGCTCCAGGGCTCTGGCAGCCTCACAGGGCAGAAGTTCCTCCTCATGCTGAGCTGGAACCTCCTGTGCTGCAGTTTCCATCCATTACTCCTTGTCCTGTCCCAGGGTGCAAGTGAGCAGAGCCTGTCCCCTCCCTCCTGACCCCCAGCCCTCAGCTATTGATAGCCATTGATCAGATCCCTCTCAGCCTTCTCCTCTCCAGACTGAACACCCCCAGGGCTCTCAGCCTCTCCTCCCCAGGCAGTGCTGCAGTCCCTGCAGCATCCTTGCAGCCCTGCCTTGGACTCTCTCCAGCAGGTCCCTGTCCCTCCTGACCTGGGGAGCCCAGAACTGGCTGAGGTATTCCAGGTGAGGTCTCAGCAGGGCAGAGCAGAGTGGGAGGAGAGCCTCCCTGGCTCTGCTGCCCACACTCCTCTCAATGCAGCCCAGGACCCCATTGCCCTTCTTGGCCCCCAGGGCACACTGCTGTCCCATGCAGAACTTGTTGTCCACCAGCACTCCCAGGTCCCTCTCCAGCAGATGCCCTCCCATGAGGTGTGAGGGAGGAAGTGCTCCTCCAAGATGGAGCAGGTGGAAGCCCTGGGGAGAATCTTGGGATCATAGAGGCAATCATGGAAGAGTAAAATCACAGAACTAGTGAATCACTGAATCCTGGAGTCACAGAACCATGGAGTGATGGAATGATTAGAATCAAGGACTCATGGAGTCACAGAATCATGGAATCACAGAATAATCAGAGAATCAACCAGGCTGGAAAAGACCTCAGAGATCATCAAGGCCAACCTACCGCCTAACACCTCCTGACAACTAAACCATGGCTTCAAATGCCACAACCAAGCCTCTGCTGAACACCTCCAGGGATGGTGACTCCACCACCTCCCTGGGCAGCACATCCCAATGGCTAACAACTCTCTCAGTGAAGAATTTTCTCCTCACCTCCAGCCTAAACCTCCCCTGGCACAGCTTGAGACTGTGTCCTCTTGTTCTGGTGCTGGGGGCCTGGGAGAAGAGACCAACCCCCACCTGGCTACAACCTCCCTTCAGGGAGTTGTAGAGAGCAAGAAGGTCTCCCCTGAGCCTCCTCTTCTCCAGGCTAAGCAACCCCAGCTCCCTCAGCCTCTCCTCCCAGGGCTGTGCTCCAGACCCCTCCCCAGCTCTGTTGCCATTAACAGAATCAGGGAACCACAGCATCAGAGTCAAGCAATACCATGGAATCAGAGCCATAGCATCACAGAATCACAGCCTCATGGAATTACTGAATCCTGGAATCGCAGAATCAGAGTCATGGAATCACAGAGTCATAGAATCATGCAATCAGAATCACAGAAACACAGAATGGTAGAAGTTGTAAGGGAGCTCTGGAGATCAGCCAGTCCAACCCCCCCTGCCAGAGCAGGGGCACCTAGAGAAGGTCACACAGGACACATCCAGGTGGCTTTGGGACACCCACTCTGCTCTGTGCTGGAGAGGCCTCATCTGGAGTGTTGTGTTCAGTGCTGGGTCCCCCAGCTCCAGAAGGACGGGGATACATTAGAGAGGCTCCAACAGAGAGCCACAAAGCTGCTGAGGGGCCTGGAGCATCTCTGTGAGGAGGACAGGCTGAGAGCCCTGGGGCTGAGAGCCTGGGGAAGAGCAGCCCCAGAGAGGATCTGATCAGTGCTGATCAATAGCTAAAGGGAGGAGGTCAAGAGGATGTGGCCAGGCTCTGCTCAGTGATGCTTTGTGCCAGGACAAGCAGCAATGGACACAAACTGGAACCCAGGAGGCTTCACTTGAACTGAAGGAGAAACTTCTTTGGTGTGAGGCTGCTGAGCCCTGGAGCAGGCTGCCCAGAGAAGTGGTGGAGCCTCCTGCTCTGGAGCCTTTCCATCCCCACCTGTCTGTGTTCTGTGTGCCCTGCCCTGGGTGCCCCTGTTTTAGGAGGGAGGTTGGACTGGATGATCCCCAGAGGTCCCTCCTAACCCCCAGCACCCTCTGAGCCCAACTGCATCTTGTCACAGAGTGAATTTTTCCCTCCTTCATTCTTCCCTCCCTAGGAAATGAATTAAGCCTGAGGAAAGAAACAACAACAACAACAGCCACCAGCAGCAGATCTTTCCAGGCTATATAAAGAGACACAAAAAGCACTAAATGTAAACAAAGCTCTCATGTTTATGTGTTGATGTAGTGAGTCAGAAGAAACACAACAGCTTTACCTGGGAAGGTAGAGTTGGAAAACAAAGCCCAAGTGTTTGGCAACAGAAGCAGGAGGGAAAGGAGTCATCTCCAAAAGGAGCTGAGCAAAGCTCCCCAGCTCCCACAGGGGAGGCTCAGCCACCCAGGCAGCCCCCCCAGAGCTAGGAGAACAGAGGAATCCTCCAGGGCTGGGTGCTGAGCACCCTCATGCTCCATATTCCACATCTGACCTCTCTCCCACCTGGTGGGCAATGGAGTTCAATAAAGCTGGGGGCTGGTCACCAGTGGGGTCCCCCAGGGCTCAGTGCTCAGCCAGTTCTCTTTAAGGTCTTTACCAATGTCCTGGCTGAGGGGATTGAGGAACCCTCAGGGAGTTAGCAGATGGCACTGAGCTGGGTGGCAGTGGTGACCTATTTGAGGGTGGGAAGGGTCTGCAGAGGACCCTGGCCAGGCTGGATCCATGGCTGAGGCCAATGGGGTGAGATTCAACAAGGCCAAGGGCTGGGTCCTGCCCCTGGGGCACAACAACCCCATGAATGCTTCAGGCTTGGGGCAGAGTGGCTGGAAAGTGCCCAGCAGAGAAAGCCCTGGGGGTGATGGGTGACAGCAGCTGAAGATGAGCCAGGGGGTGCCCAGGTGGCCCAGAAGGGCAGCAGCAGCCTGGCCTGGAGCAGCAGTGGTGTGGGCAGCAGGAGCAGGGCAGGGATTGTGCCCTTGGGATCAGCACTGGGGAGGCCACAGCTTGAGTGCTGGGCTCAGTTCTGGGCTCCTCACTGCAAGAAGGACATTGAGGGCTGGAGCAGGTTCAGAGAAGGACAACAGAGGTGGGGAAGGGTCTGGAGAAGAGGGCTGGGGAGGAGCAGCTGAGGGCCCTGGGGGTGTCGAGTGTGGAGCAGAGGAGGCTGAGGGAGACCTCATTGCTCTCTGCAGCTCCCTGGGAGGAGGCTGCAGGGAGCTGGGGCTGGGCTCTGCTCCCTAGTCACAAGTGATAGGATCAGAGGAAATGGCCTCAAGCTACCCCAGGGCAAGTTCAGGTTGGAGATCAGGAAAAATCTCTTTGCTGCAAGGGTGGTCAGGGATTGGCACAGGCTGCCCAGGGAGGAGGTGGAGTCCCTGGAGAAACATAGAAACACAGAATGGTTTTGCTCAGAAAAGACCTTTAACATCATCCAGTCCAACCATCCTCTTGCTCTGCCAGGGCTGGGGTAAACCATGGCCCTCAGCACCACAGCTCTGCCTCTTGCAAACACCTCCAGGGATGGGGATGCAGACTCCTCCTTGGGCAGCCTGTGCCAAGCCCTGAGAACCCTTCCAGTCAACAAGCTTCTCCTCATCTCCATCCAATTCTGCCATGCAGCTATTAACACCCCAGTGTCAAGAGAGTAAAACCCCCAAGAGAATCTAGATCTGAGTGAAGCCTCAGCATCTCCAGGCCCCCTCACCAGAAGTGCCCAGCACAGGCAGCCAGGCTGGTGACTTGCAGGCAGCATCTCAGGCAGGCTGGGAAGCCATCTCCAGCAGGCAGCTGGAGGAGGGGCAGCAGCCCCAAAGAGAAAACTCAGCTGTGCCGTGGCCACAAGCAGCACCTCAGCCCCCACACAGCCAGCAGCAGCTCTCTGAGAGCAGAGCCTGCAGCTGAGTCACCCTGCTGGGGACTGCCCCCACACCCAGGGACCTTTGGGCTCTTGACCTCCAGAGTGGTGACTCAGAGGCTCAGCGCAGCGCTGGGGACAAACCACAGCGACTGGGAGCAGCACAGAGAGGCTCCTCAGGGCAGCTCCTCCTCTGTGGCACCTGCTCCCTCCTCGTGGAGTTGAAGACAGGCCCCAAAACTGAGTGGGCTGTGCAGCTGTCACTGCATCCATCCAGCCTCTGCCTCCTCACAAGGCTTGGCTTGAGGCAACGCCAGCCAGAGAAGCACAGAACCATTCTGCTTGGTAAAGACCTTTAGGATCATGCAAGGACTCTGAGCCATGGAGCCTGTCCTGAGTCCTACCTCTCATGCTGCCTCCCAGCTCTGACAGGGCAAACATACAGTCACAGAGCTGTCAGGGCTGGAAGGGACCTCAAGGCTCAGCCAGTCTCAACCCCCCTGCCATGGGCAGGGACACCTCACACCACAGCAGGTTGCTCACAGCCACCTCCAGCCTGGCTGCAAACACCTCCAGGCAGGAGGCTTCCACCACCTCCCTGGGCAACCTGTGCCAGGCTCTCACCACCCTCTTGGGGAACAACTTATTCCTAAAGCCCTCTAAGATCATGCATGGACTCCAATCATCATCTGACTGCCAAGGCTGGGGCTGCACCAAGGCCCTCAGCACCACATCTCTGCCTCTATGAAGCACCTCCACAGCGCTCTGTGTCACAGACTTTGACCATCATCACTTCCCAGCAGATCAATCTGAGACTCCCAGTACCATGAGGGATCACAGAATGGGTTGGAAGGAACCTTTAGAGACCATCAACTCCAACCACCCCACCATGGGCAAGGACACCTCCCACCAGCCCAGGTTGTTCGAGGGCTCATCCAGCCTGGCCTTCAGCACTTCCAAGGAGGGAGCACCCACAGCCTCCCTGGGCAGCCTGTGCCAGTGTCTCCCCACCCCCACTGTCAAGAATTTCTTCCTCATCTCCAGTCTGAATCTTTTCCTTAGTAACAAGTCATAGGAGAAGAGGAAATGGCCTCAGGTTGCCCCAGGGTTGGGTTGAACATCTGGGACAACTTCTTTGCTTCAAGAGTGGTCAGGGGTTGGAACAGGCTGCCCAGGGAGGTGGTGGCCCCTCAACCACATTCTTCCACTTAAACCATGTGAAGCTCTAAGCAAGGAACTTTAGACCAAAAGAGGATCTCAAATCAGACTCTTCACACCTGCAAAAGTGACCTTGACCTAAAGAGGCACTTTTAAGAACCACAGAACTGCTTGGAAGGGACTTCAGGCAGGAGGCAGCCACAGCCTCCCTGGGCAGCCTGGGCCAGAGCCTCAGCTCCCTGGCCCTGAACAACTTCTGCCTCAGCTCCACTCTGACCCTGCTCTGCCTCAGCTCCAAACCATTCCCCCTGGGCCTGGCTCCAGACCCCCTCAGGAGAAGTCTCTCTGCAGCCTTCCTGCAGGCTCCCTTCAGGTGCTGGCAGCAGCTCTGAGGTGCCCCTGGAGCCTTCTCCTCTGCAGGCTGCACAGCCCCAGCTCCCTCAGCCTGTGCTCCCAGCAGAGCTGCTCCAGCCCTACTAAGATGCCATAAGACCTTTGTCTTCCTTGGCTCAGCAGTGCTTGATGACAAAACTGGTTCCACTTCATCCAAGGACACATCCCACATCCCAAAGGAATTTCCCCAGGGCAGAGAAAGCACCCTGGAAAATGCACTCTTCTGTGATCCCTAAATGACTGAGCACCACACAAGGTCACCTGCAGCTGCTGTTGCTCTCCTGGGGGTGCTGCAGGCCAGGCTGGATGAGGCCCTGAGCAGCTGAGTGTAGCTGGGAGGTGTCCCTGGGCATGGAGGGGAGCTTGGAGCAGAGGAGCTCTGAGCTCCCTTCCACCCTGAGCCATTCTACACATCTCTGAATCTCCATCACTTCACTTTCCTTAGGAATCCAAAGCTGGTCTTTCTCAGGCCCTTTCCAACCTGAGCCATTCCAGGATTCCATCATTTGAAGTGTGGGACAGCCAGAAACCTGCCCCAGCAGTGCCTCAGCCTGCCCTGAGCCCACCAGGAGACCGCAGCCGGCGGCACTTTAACCTCTCTAACCACGCCGCCCGCCAAGGCCCTGCGATGGTGGCCCACAAATGTAACTCCCCTCCAGAAATAAACCTCCAAGAGGAAAAAAAACACCACAAAACCAGGAAGAAAGGAGGGAAAAGCTGAATTTCCACTAATTGTGGCTTTCAGTTTGCTGTCATTTCCCAGCTCTCGACGTGAGAGCCTCCAGCGCGGCGCGGGGCACAATGCGCGCGGCGCGCACACATTCGTCAACTTCATTAACCTCCCAAATTAGGCATTGAGAGAGGAGCTAATGGCAGCCCTAGCACATCATTAGGAGCCTCCAAGCAATTTCATGGATATTATCTAGCAGGAGACATTTTCAGCTCTCTTGTCCTTACAGCTGGTAGGGAAAAAAAAAAAAGAAGGGGGGGTGGGTGGGAAAAAGAGGCAGAAATATTGAGCTCTGCAAACCTCTCACCAGGGATCTGCGAGGGCTGCTCAGCAGAATCTGAGTGGCAGGGAGTACAAGCAGGGAATCACAGCCTCAGAGGGTTGTTGTGGTTGGGAAAGCCCTCAAGAGATCACCCGGTCCAACCAGCAACCCAACCCTACCATGGCCACCCAACCCTGGCCCCAAGTGCCATGGCCCCAGGGCTCTGGAACCCCTCCAGCCATGGGGACTCCACCACCTCCCTGGGCAGCCTCTGCCAGGCCCTGACCACTCCTGCA